>JAMQGT020014871.1:0-48519 GCA_024447675.2 Pterophyllum scalare | reverse complement strand
ACACACACACATTATATATATATATATATATATATATATATATATATATAGTGTGTGTGTGTGTGTGTGTATGTGTGTCTGCGCGCACGCAGCTCTCTACAACATCACAAGGACAGTTGGGACAGTGACACTGGATTGCTAGACTGCGTGTGGACATGGGGCATCACACTCCTCAGCCTTCCCAGGAAGGTCACGGCGCTGGAAAGTAGAAATTGTCCCTGAGTCGAACCTCTGATTCAGAGAGGAAACAATGCAGTTTTTGTCCTGGTAGCAGAATGTTGGACGAGCTCTTTGTCCTCTCGATTTTATTTGAGCGTGTGTGTGGTCCTGGAGAAGGAATTTGACTATCTGTCTCACGGTATCCTATGGGGGTGCTGCAGGATTATGAGTATGTATGGCCCATTGTTATGGGCTTTTCAGACCCTGTACAACTGCAACAAGTGAGAGAAGAGGGGAGCAGGAGATTGACAGACGTTTTGGGGCCGCAGTTGCAGTGATGTGGCAACTTCACTGGTCTGTCGTGGTGAAGAGAGAGTGTAAAAGCAAAACCTCTCCAGCTACCACTCGAATCCATGTCCCTGCCTTCACTTATGGTCACGAGCATTTGGTTAGGTTGTCTGGGCATGTCCTATCAGGAGAAGGTCCCAGGACACACTGACGAGATTATCGTGGCCTGGCAGCTGAACAATATAAAGTTAAGTGAAGAGGTACATAAAAAAAAAAAACATAGCACATTTCCCCATTACGTATTGCTGCATTCATGTGCAGTTTGAAAGAAAGTTAAATTGTTACCCAGAAACAAATATTTTGGGGGAAAAGCTCACAGGCTGCATCTAAAGGGTGGATCACCCTCAGTATGGGAGCTCGGGTCCGAAAATGAAGCTAAACTTTTTTCTTTGGGGAAATTTTCATCAGGATTTTGATAGAAGGGTTGAAATATTAGATATAATTCCAATTTAAGATTGTAGTAAAATACCATTCTGAGAGTGTTGGAGGATACCACAGCACCGTTAGCTACTTCATAAAGCAAACAGTGTCAGTTTGTAGCATCACCTTCAACTGCCACAGGTGGAGGTTTCTGCTGTGGTGTATCGTTGGGATCTGGGCACCTTCAAAGGAGTGTATTCCATTTTTCTTAGCCTCAGCACACATTAGCTGAATACCAACATTTTACGGGCAAAACTGGATAGTATAGTTTTATTTCACTGTGGACGCATTATCGATAATCTGTTTGTGAAAACTAAAATAAAACGCAGGTTTTTGTTTATCTAAAACCAGCTGTTTAGGTTTGTTCGCCATCTATTAGCTCACGAGCGCCCCCTGCTGTGCCCCCGGTTAAACTGAAGCCCACTGTAAAGTTGCCACACCTTAAAGCGATGGCTTTAGGGTGTGACAGCAGGATTATTTTCTAGATTTGTGTTTACTTTGTAGGTCTAGATAAGAAAAGCAGAAAACAGCCTGATATGCCGGAGTGTTTATTCAACCAAATGAAGAGATTTCCATGCTCTGACCCCGAGTTAAACTCCAGCAGCTGCTGGTCTGTGTGCTCAGTGGGATCCTTGAGCTCAGCAGCTGTTTCATAATTTTAATTAAAAAGGTCATATTGGAGTCAAAGAAAAGTGATAATAATCAAACATCTTAGTTGCACTAGCCATTAACGATTCTCAGAAATATCATGACATATGTAATTATGTTGCAGTGTGTGTGTCAGGGACGTGTTGTTACCCTCACTGACTGGTGTGTGTTTGTATTCTTGTCATTCTAGCTTCCTTTCCTTTTAACAGACATGCCAGTCATGTTGTGAAGGGCAGCTTCCAACTGTGAAGCCTCGCTAAATTAAAGTTATTTCTGTCTCCAAAGGGCTTACAAACTGTTCTCCAGCCTGCTACCATTGCTCGGTTGGACTACTGCAACTTCCTGTAGATATAGTTCAAAATGCAGCTGCTAAAGTACAGAAAACTGTCAGCTCCCAAATACACTGGGATATTGATCTGATCAGGTAAGTATCAGAGGGGGGGTGTTAAGCAGTTTCAGCTGCTTTGGCTACTGTTTCACTAGCTCTCCATTTGGCTAGGGTCAGAGCCACTGCTGGTAGCATGAGGCCATACCTGGACCCTACAGAGGCTGCACAGGTAGTCCAACTCCTTCATCAATACGTGCCATTGGCAGAAGGTTTTCTGCATCTCCCACCACAGTCTCAGTGATTTACCTTCAAAAGGTGTGACATGCATGAGGGAGGACGACTCTTCCATTTTTACATATTTAAATTCTTTAAGATCAAATTTCTGCCCTTCACTGTTTCTGTGTGGGTGGATAAAAAGGGTTTCATATCTTGCAATGCTGCATTTTGTAAATTTAGTAACGGTGGCCCTTGGTTTAAAGCATGTCATGAGTTCTGTTACGCCAGAGATCACAGAAATAACAGCTGGACAGGCGTCCACACAGGTGGAGGAAGCAAGAGGAACACCGACCAAAACACAAGAAAACAAAAATCAAAAGTAAAGAAAGAGCAGAAAAGTAATGAAATTAAAACAAGAAGCAGAACTCGAATAATGCAGCGAGAGCCGAACCTTTAACAAAAGAACCAAAACTCATCAAACTCCAAATATCTGCAGCATCGGGACAGAAACCCAGATCAAACTCTGAGCCCACGACACTTCTACTGTTTTCAGTTACAGGCCTTTTGGGTTTGTTTTATTTTTCATGAAACACCAGACAAAATCAAAGTAAAAGAAATCTAACTTCTTATTTGAGTTGAAAACCCAAAAACTGAAGCAGCGAAATCAACAAACACTGAAAGACTCATTAAGTCTATAAATACACACACGAGGCAATCAGGGAGGTAGCAAACACACCCAAACATAATCAGTGTAATGACACAGGAAGCAAACTTAAAGACAAAGCATGAGGGACACATGACTATCAAAATAAAACAGGAAGCAACTAACACAGACCACAGAGCACGACAACTTTATTGTATTTATTAACTTTACTCAAAATTTGTGTCGAAGCTGCCCTAACTGTTCATGATGGGAAAGGTCACCAGGACGCAGACGAATGCTGTTTTTGTTTGTGTTTGTATTTCATTTATTTGTAAATTGTTTGTTTTTGTTGCCTTGCTTTTCTGTTTCATTGTGTTTTTTGTTTATATTTTGCTATACTTGGAATTTTAATCTGTTCTCCAACTGGAACACTTTGGGTTGTTTTTAAATTGTGCTTTATGAATAAACGTGACCTTCAGTCTTCCATCCACACAAGTGGAAGGACATTTTGTCTCCAGAGGACTGTGTGTGTGTGTGTGTCTGTGTGTGGGTGTGTGTGCAGGATTGTTACGGCCCTAAAGGGGAAAAAGTGTGACTGAACGCTGAATATGAGTGAGCGTATTAAAACGGCCCCTGTGCTGGAATCTGTTTATGAGCTAATTGTTCCACCTCAGGTCACTGAACCGTCATAATTCATCATCAGGGATCCTCACACTGTTGCTGAGCCGAGCATCTGATAGGTTGCCAGGCAACCAGAGGCGATAATGAGAAGCTGGTTTCCTGTTAAAGATTTTGTGCCTTTTAGGAAATAAATGAGAAAAGTTTAGATGACAAAGATGAGTGACGTTGTGAGGAACTGCCATTTTTGAAAAACAGCCACAGACTTCACGACTGCTGACAGGTGAGCTCAATGATATCGATCATCTTGGGTGGATGTGACTCCTGCCTCAGGCCTCAAGGCCCGAGGTTGGTGAGGGGTTGCCTGAGGTTGCTGCAAACCTCTTTGCAGGTGCAGTTTAGCAGGTAACAAAGGCCGTTTGCTCTGCTTCCCCCGCTCTCTTGCTCTCTCTCCTACTTTCCTCCCATCTCTTAATTGCTTCTATCATAATATTTTCTGCAGGCTGTGCACCACAGATCCATCTGCCAAAGCCAGGCTGTCAGTGGCAACTTCTACTCAAACATCCTGAGGCATCTGAGGGAGAAGCAAATCACCTGAAGCACCAGTCACGTTTAGCGGAGTCCTGCAGTGGAGGAGCAAACATCTAAAAATAGCAGGATCACTGGAAGTGGTCTGCAGGTGCACAAGGAGATGACCTTAAAGGGGAGATGGGTAAACTGACATTTGTGGATTTGACTTACATAACTGCCCAAGTTCAAAATGAATCATCAAAATTAATTTAATGATTAAAAAGAGAGAAGAGTTTGGAGCACGAGGTGAATTCAGCCAAGAAGAGATCCAACAGAAGAGCACAGAGAGGATGAAATGAGCTGCTGCCAAAAGAAAAACAACTAATTATGAGGAAAAGATTTGAAAAATAAAATTACAAGTGGCAAATTTTGAGTTTTCAGACAGAAAAAAAGCAGCTTTGTGGTTCTGTGATTCACCTGTTTAGTAAAACTGGCTCATTTTAAATTATGCCATCAAAGCATTTGGCAATTAAAAATGTAAATAACCACAAAAACATTCATTTATGTAACAACCTGAGATCAAAATGAGTCATCAAAATTATCAAAGAGAAACATTTTGTGAAGCAATGATTAAAAAAAAAAAAGGTCAGAGTTATTAAAATATATGAAAAGGAAAAAAGAATCAGCCACAGGATGAAATGACCTCTGCTGTGTTTCTTTAAATGCTTAATAAAAGGCAGGTTTACATTTTCGATCTCAGTGAATTCAGATGGTGAAGCCCACACTGGTGAAGCCCACACTAGTGAAGCCCCTTCCAGTGCCAGATCTCTCACTCTGACCAGCAGCAGACGGCCTGTTTCTCCCTGTGAAGGGTTCAGTGAACAAACTTGTTCAGACGCCGATTGTTTGATGAAGAACGTCAGACTGCGGTAATAAATCCAGCAGATTACACACATTCAACCCCTGAACCTTTTCCATGCAGCATTAAGCAGCTTTGAGTTACTTTACTTGCTTTATTTATTTCGTCTGTGTTTTTTATTCCTCTTACAGGGACATTTAGGTTTCTGCTTCATTTATCTGACCGATGGAGTTCCATTAAATTAAAGAAAAGCTCCTGCTGTCAGGGAAAAAAAGTCACATTTTGTCTTTGCTTCAGGTCTGTGACAGAGACACAAATGAAGCTACAAAGCTGTATGCTTGTTATATGAGCTGGGCACGTTTGTGCGAGAGTCTCACCCAGACTTTGTGAAGATGTGTGATCCAAAGCATCTATTCAGGCCTTATGTGTAAGAATACTTTTTAATATTTGCACCTGATGTACTGCATAGCAAAAAAAAAAAAAAAAAATCAGTCGACAACCTGCCTCTTATTTGTCGATATGTAACTTTACATGTTTACACGTGCTGCTGTTTTGAGTCTTCTGTGTGTTTGGCTCACCTCTCTGAGGTTTCTCATGAGCTGTGAGGCTGTCGTGTGTGGACGGCGAGCTATTTTGTGGTCATTTCCCTTGTTCCTGATCTTTCTGCAAAATGATCCGTGCAGCACCTCTTTCTAACATGCGCTTACCAGCCGCTTCATTAGGTACACCTGTTCAACTGCTCATTTACACAAATATTTAATTAGCCAATCACACGGCAGCAGCTCAAGGCATTTAGGCATGCAGACATGGTTAAGACGACCTGCTGAAGTTCTCGCTGAGCATCAGAATGGGCAGACAGGTGATTCAAGAGACTGAACAGGGCACGGTTGTTGGTGCCAGATGGGCAGAAACTGCTGAACTGCTGGGGTTTTTCTGCATCCATCTGCAGGGTTTACAGAGAATGGTCCAAAAAAAGAACTAACTGAGCTACAAGAAACTGTCAAAATAAGACAGGAAATAACTTACACTGAGACCGGGACTAAGACATACAAACGTGACACAGAGCGGTAGACAAACAGAGAGGAGGCTGGCACAGATACGGAAACACAACAGCAGATTAAATCTATCACTGAACGCAAGCTGGAAAGCGAAGGCTCCGAAAAACAGGAGCACAAATGAACATAAACATAACACCGTAAACAGAAGGTTAAAGGTCAACAGTGTGGAACAACAATCCAAAGATACAGAACTAGAAAAACCTCAGACATCCACAAACCTCAAACCTCTGGGGTCCAGACTCAGGACCACGGCAGCTTTAGGTTATCGAGTTACTGCCCGGCCAGTTTCACCCTCCCCTCAGTCACCCACCCCGACCCAAACCTCCCCGACGGACTGCATGATCACACTAAACCTTGATAAAGTTTTTAACTTTTTTTGTTAAGCTTTTCTCTGGTTACAGCTTCGGGGGACAATTCAATTTCTAAGCCTTTTAGGATTGTCCTAAGTCAGTGTTTGGGTATTCTGTCTCTTTTAAAGTTACTTTGGGTCTCTTTGTGGTCACTTTGTTTCTCTAAGTTTGGAATTATTAAAATAAAATGAAGCTTTTCAGACTAGAAGCTCTTGCTTCATCCAGAGGCTCCTGGGTCTGTAAACCATGCGAGCACTGATTGTTTTTTGGGACTTTTTGATGGACTTATCATCAGCAAAATGCAGGTCTGCATTGTGGTGCAGACTTGGCATATGCTGCACTCCAAACTTCAGTGAAAAAGAAGCTCCCATTCATTTTTGGCCAGCACTAAAGGGTTTGAATGGTGGAAGAAGTCCTGGCGTCTCAGTTCATATCCGTTCTGCTGTGTTTTCAATCTGGCTCCTCACACTTTGGCCCCGAGGTGAGCTGTTGATTTAGGATTGAATTACTGTGCATTGAACTGCCCAACCTGGACCCGGGGAGATAATAGAGAAGTCCAGCACACCGACTGGGAGAATATATGGTTAATTAAAGTGGGGTAAGAACTAAACTCAAAGGGGCAATGAGTGGGATTTATTTACAGCCTCGGAGCAGAAACACCACATCTGTGAGTCCTGATAGTGTTATAGATCGATACTAATGATCCAGCTGGAACAGACGCTGATACTTCTGGCTCCAGAAAACCAACAAAAACTCCTGAACTAATGATGTTAAAAGACTCACAGCCTGTAGGGACTGATGAACATATATATAGAAAAGGTGCTAGGAGACAGAAAAATTAGATTTGGTGAAAAGAACCTCAGACACAGTCCTTTGTACTCATCACCGCCAGAGGATGAGTCAAGATCAGCTTTAAACTACCTGTTAATCCTTCAAAGTAAAGATTACCCTAAAATGTTATATTATAAACCACCAAAATGGCTACAAAGAAACACAAACTACTGAAAAGGGAACACTGTGACTACACAAACCAACCAAAAACTGCAGCTCCTCTAGTGGCCACTTGAGGCTGCCTTCAAAGGTGAGTCAGACTCAGACTCCCAGTTTAAAATTTCCAACTTTTCAGCAGAAATAAATATATTTACAGCCTGCTACACCCCGCCCTCCACAAACAGGCGTGATCTTTTCTTAATCCATTTGGTTTCTATTACAGCTTGAAGTTAGAGATCGAGCTCAGTGACTCCGCTGGGGTGGAGCTCTCCGTTATGCTCTCTGCTTTGGGATTTTTTTTGGAGCATTTTTAATGGATTTATCTGATAAATAAGTTTGGCCTTCAGCTTTGCTGCATATCTGCACTTGTGCATTACACCTCACCCTCCATGCTGGGGGACAGTTTCACAAAGATAAACTCCGACAGGCGTGTCAAGCATATACCCACTCTGGATCTTTGGATGGCTTTGAAAGCTTTGGGTATTAATTTGAGGCTTTTAATTGCATTTTGTCCTAAAGAATGGATGATGGAATGAGAGTCTTAAGGGTTAATTTTGTGATGACTGAAATTCTCCTGACCGGCCACATTACACCAAAGAAAGTCATAGATTTCTGTTTGCTGTTTTCCTGTCAAAGACGAACCATCAGCAGAGGTGGATCTGCGCGCTCCCAGGATAATGACTCATCAGTCGCAGGTCGTTAGTCAGTGAGCATACCCTGGCCGATTTCCTGTACACTTCTATAGGACCAGAAGTCCTTTTGCAATCACAGTTATCGGCCCCCAGTGGCCTTTAAAAAGAATGCAAGTTTAAGGCATTTAACATTTGTATTATCGATCCCTGAGTTTGGGGGGGGGGTGCAGCTTTTATGTACAGTCTATAGTTAAAAGTAACAGATTAATAATAGATTTTGCTTTTCTGTTTGTGTTTTTATGTTATGAATAACTGAAGCTGGACACCACGTTGTGATGGAATTGCACCAGCTGCAAAGCCAATGAGCTGAACTAGAGCCTTTGCTTTGATCTGCGCTACACACCTGCAAAGTTTCATACTTGAATTTCGCACAGTTTGACAGACAGACAAAAAATCTCCCGCCAAGGTCCTCGGCTCCGGCTTTGAGGTGGTTTCCTCTACTGCAGAGGTCTGCAGAGCCACACTCGGAGTTACAAGGTGAAATCAACATGACTAATATATGTGTGGCCGGAGAAAATATTAACTTTTGTGGCTTTGGTCACATAACCCTTTATAAACAGATGATGGAGGAAGTGTGTTTGCAGCGCGCACCTGCATATCAAACACATGTAACACGGGCCTTTTCTCATGTGTGCCTTCATCTGAGCTCTTATCAGTGTGCACTCCAGCCCAGGCCATGCATCATATTCCATGCCAGTCTGACAGCATTTCTAATCACGGCGTAATTAATCCATAACTCCTGACAGCCCTGACCATTACCCACCATTGTTTAACCACAACACATTATGTAATCGTCTGCATCAGCAGTTGGCTCTGCCTCTGACATGAAAAACAGTCCGCTTTCTCCATCCTCGCTCTGCTCACGTTCTTTGCATATAGATTGAACATTAAGATACTAAGTTGTGGCCTTGTAAGGCAGAAAGTCCAAGAAGTGGTGCCGTTATTTACTTCACTGGCAGAGGATGATAAAGTTCTGCCACAGAAGAGGAGCATTAAAGGTCTTGTGAGGCAAATTTGGTTTGGAAAATGTGCAGGAAGACTTTAAGCACTGCTGTTTATTATTTCTAACGGCCATAATGTCATCTTTTTATTGCTAATGTGCACATAAACTGAAAACAAATGTGGATTCACGCTTTATTTTTCACAGAGATAAAGAGCCTGTTGGCGGGTGAGCTTCTGATCATGGTAGAAGGATTTTGTGCCTTTTGGACTGGCTGTTTCCAGCATGTAGATGGCACCCACTCAGAGCTTCGGGGTTTGCTTCAGCCTACTGCACATGCTCAGTAAAGTTTCATCCACCTGCAGCCTTTACACATGATGCCACAAAACGCTGTTGTTGGTGGAGATGTTTCACATGTATGAAACCTGGATTTTTAGGTCATACTGGACCACTGAATTTTTAATGGAAGTGAATGGTAATGTGCTTTGGAGCTGCAGGGGATGTTTCTGATCAAATACAGCAGGTGGGAAAAGCCAGCAGCAAGGCTGAGCAGTGGTGCCGATGCTGGCATTATTAATCGTTTCATTCAAGTTTGGAGTTAAGTTGGTATCGTATTTATCAAGTAGGATTATGACTTAAGGCTCTGAATATTTGCTTCATCACACTGTAAAACAGTTTTAGGCCCCGAAGTTTTCGGCTCCAATTTTATTCTACATTTGGTATTTATTTCAGATATTTCTGGTTGTTTTTTTTCTGTCTGTTGTGGTGAAGAGGGAGTTATCGACTAACTGGTTGAGCTACGGTCTCACCCTCACCTATTGCCACGAGCTCTGGGTAGTGAGGTCACAGATGGAAGTGGCAGAAATGAGCTTTAAAGGATGGGATGAGGAGCTCAGTTGTCAGAATCGAGTCACTTCTCTTTCAGATTGAAAGGAGTCAGTTTACTGGGTGTGGGAATCTGACTAGGATCCATCCCAGGTGAGGTCTTTTGGACATGTCCTTCCAGGAGGAGGCCTGTAGGCAGAGGGAGGACACACTGAAGAGGTTATGTGTCTCAGTTGACCTGGGAACGCCACAGTGGGTGGATGGATGATTGGCAGTGTGTCTCCTTCCCATCTTTCTCACCTCTCCGGGAGGTTTTTGGTGCATCTCTACCTGATGATCTCCCCCCGTCGCCAAGGTCTTACTCATGAGCGATAAGGCTCTCTTTAATAATGTAGAGTCTTTACCTTACAGTATCCTGAGATTATCACTGTTGTGGAACTGGTGCCATCAATAAATGCAAAATTCCCACTGTGCATTGGGGAATTTGAATTTACTGGAAAGAGGGTTCACAACAAGCAAATGCAGTTAGTGTGTGGATCACAGAACAACAGAGGCAGTTCTTCTGTTTGCACATGTTTGCAGCTTAGAAATTGTTTAGAATTCCAGGAGCTGCTGTTATTTCCACATGTTTTGGAGAACTAAGTACAAGTCGGAAAACTGAAACTGACATGTTATTGTACTGACATCTAAAATCCTGAAGTGGAAACTAGAAAAAGATTGATTTGAAAGATTAAATGTAATTATTTTTATTTTTCTATTTGGCATTTAATATTTTGAATTTTGACTTTTTTTATTTCGTACAGAATGTCCTCTATTATCATATCTTCATGCCACAGTCGTTTTTTGCATTTTGTCTGACTGCAGGCTCAGTGGATATTCCTGCACTTTATTCTGAGTGTTCAGCTGGTGGGAGGGGGATGAAGTGATGAAGTGTGCGTGTGTGCGGGGTTTGGCACAGTCTGTATTTGTGTGCAGTGAGTGTGGCTACACCGAGGGCTGGTCCTCGGGGGTCTTTAAAAGGGGCTGGATTTGCAGCAGTGTAGCTCAGATTCAGATCGTGACTTTTTGTGCGTCTCGTGGGGGAGCATAACAGGATTTCTCCTGGATTTTTAACCCGTTTACTCTTTGAGATCATCCCGCACACGCTGGAGGACTCGAAGAGTTTGACTGCCTGTCTCAGCTGCTGACTATTACGCACAGGCACCTCCGTGCGCCCGTAGGAGAAACGGTCACCATGCCGTTCCCATCGGTGAGCTCCTGCAATGTCACGAACGAGAACTGCACCGAGAGCTTCAACTTTACGCAGCAGCTGAAGAGAAACGACACCGACCCGTTTGGACGGAACGAGGACGTGGCCAAGATCGAGATCACTGTCCTGAGCCTCGCGTTCGTCGCGGCGGTGGTGGGAAACCTGAGCGTGCTGCTCGCCATGTACAGAACCCGGAGGAAACCGTCGCGCATGCACCTGTTCATGAAGCACCTGTGCCTGGCGGACCTGGTAGTGGCCTTCTTCCAGGTGCTGCCGCAGCTCTGCTGGGAGATCACTTTCAGGTTTTACGGGCCGGACTTTCTGTGCCGCATCGTGAAGCACCTGCAGGTGCTGGGCATGTTCGCCTCTACCTACATGATGGTGATGATGACCCTGGACCGCTACATCGCCATCTGCCACCCGCTGCAGACGCTCCAGCAGCCCACGCAGCGCGCCCACATCATGATCGGCTCCACCTGGGCGTGCAGCCTGGTCCTCAGCAGCCCGCAGTACTTCATCTTCTCCCTGAGTGAGGTGCGCCTCGGCTCGGCTGTCTACGACTGCTGGGCGCACTTTGTGCAGCCGTGGGGTGTTCGCGCGTACATCACATGGATCACTACCGGGATCTTCGTGGTGCCCGTGGCCGTGCTCGTGTTCTGCTACGGATTTATCTCCCGCACGATCTGGAGGAACCTCAAATACAAGACTCAGAGGAGGAAGAGCGCGGAGGCCAACAAGAACGGGATGTTGAGCCGCAGCTCGGTGAGCAGTGTCAGCACCATTTCCCGCGCCAAATTACGCACGGTCAAGATGACTTTCGTGATCGTGGTGGCGTACGTGGTGTGCTGGGCGCCTTTCTTCACGGTGCAGATGTGGTCAGTGTGGGACGAGACCTTCTCCTGGGACGGTGAGTCCTCTGACCCAAACCAGTAAAAAAAGATAGAAAATAAAATCACATGTAGGGCGAAGTGTGTTACAAATCTAAAGGTAAACTATACATTTAAAAAATTCCCCAAATTTAAATAAAATGTGTTTATGGTCTTTGTAGGTCATGCCCTCCCTTTTAAACTGATATTTCATTCTGTGTAGATGCAGTCACGCGTCACGCGTTTTTTTGAGCCACGTGTTTTTTCTGGTAAAACGTATTTTCAGGTTTGAGCCCCAAAAAATATATATAACAAAATAAAAATATATATAACATAAAAACGGAGCACATCGCCTCAACATGTGGACAAGAGAGCAAAAATGCTGTGCAGTGGTCCAGAAAGTGCCGCACTTGTTCGCCCTGTATAAGAGAGTAATTCAAAGTTTTGGAATTAAATTAAAACATTTTTGAAGAAAAAAAATGCATTTCTTTAATTTGGATATTTTTGCCTTATTTTTTGTGGTTCCAGTGAAGTAAAATGATAACATAAAGACTACAAATGCAAATGTAATATGCTAATGGGGGGGGGGGTCCAGGACTTTAAAACGGGATTGCCGGGGAGACCAAGAACAAGGTGGTGCAGGGGTCCACTTAGAGGATGTAACTATTTTACAAAGTGGTGGAACAATTTTTTTTTAATTTATTTATTTAGTTGATTTGGTTTATTTAGCAGGGCTGTAGGGCTAAAGGCTGGTTTCAGTAATATGATTTTTTTTTTTAAATGCAAAATTAAGCTCTTTAAAAACAAAGTGCACTCATACTTAATGTTATAAAACCAAAAATATTAGGAACAATAATAAATTACAACTAAAGATCAACAAACCCGCACACATTTCTTCAGTGCAACAAAATTTAAAGCATGTGAGCCACAGTGGTTCACAGCTCAGCGACTGCAGACCTGAAGCTCCTTCAGCAAACTCCACATCCCTGCGAACTCAAATGGTCCAGATGTGAGTTATTCAGACTCTTTCCTCAAATAAAGATCATAATTATGTGCATGTAGCTTAACAGTACAAAGGCAAAGGTACTGAATATACAGAATAACATACATTACCATCACTCTAATGCTGCAGCTGAGGATGATTTAAATGACCTACAGCTTGGTAGTTTTAACTATCATAATGCAGCATCATACGAGTACATTTTTAAATGCATAAAAAACAAGTAACATAAAATTTAAAATAAATGGTCAGCTGTACAAAGTACAACATTTGCATCCAAAATATAGTGGAGCAGATGCAGAAAGCAGCAGAACAACCAGCCTACATCAAAACTGTACATCAGTGAAGTACTTGAGTAAATACATTTAGGTTTCCACCACTGCTCCTGTTCACACTCATATCCTGAGGTGTCTGTAAGACTGACAGCCCCCTGGTTATTAGCTTGGATCGTGTCATGCATTTCCTGCTTAGAGTGCATTAAAGAAAAAGTTCTCCATCCTTGGATGCAGGTTTCTTCACCACACTGTAAAATCTTCACATCTGGAAATTTTCAATGTACAGAACACTTCAAATCACAATGCAAACATCTAAACCGCCTCCAATATTCCAACATATAGCTCATATATTTAAAATTCAACTGAAACTGACATTTGAGCCTCACTTTGGTTTTAAAAAAATCATTTTTGTTGAAATTCTGGTAAAATCTGTCATTATAATTTGCTCCTTTCTGGCTGCA
This sequence comes from Pterophyllum scalare, assembly GCA_024447675.2. Taxonomy (NCBI): domain Eukaryota; kingdom Metazoa; phylum Chordata; class Actinopteri; order Cichliformes; family Cichlidae; genus Pterophyllum; species Pterophyllum scalare. The sequence continues at coordinate 35,064 of JAMQGT020014871.1, read as the reverse complement.
GTTTGGGTTCAGGATGAGAGCGGCTGGTTAAATTGTTCAGTGCGCACAGAACAGGATTATATTCCAAAGTTCAGAGCTTTGACTGGTTTTAGGCCAGAAAATGATATAACCCTGATGTTCCCTGAAAATGAATTCCCATCAAGCCTCTGGAAGCAGCACTTTGGGCCATCACGAGCCAGTAAAGCTCTGTATGACAGTGATAATGAAATTCTTCAAGTGGGTGAGCAGAAAAGGGCAGCTTTTTCCTCCTTTATCAGACTCCGAAGCTGCAAAATAAAATTCATATCCTGACCTCCATCATAGGAAAATTACCCTGCACGGGCACGCACAGGCCTGAGGTTTAATAAGAAAAAAACTGTAAAAAAATAAAATAAGCAGACACATCTCCCCCTTTAATTTATTCTGTGGTTAAAGTTGGCCACAAGTTTCTACTTTCCCATTTCTGTGACCTGCCACCTGCATGTTTTTCTGCTTTTTAATTGGAATTTTGAAAAAGCTGGAAATTTTCACACATGACCAAACAGGCTCAAAGATAAATAAAGAAAGCCTTTAATTAGCCTTTAATTAAAACTCTGATAACAGGCAGTCTGATAAGTGAGAAATGTAACAGATTTTTCAGGTCAAATAACTGCATTATTGCAGGGCAGTCTTCCAAACATGTTTAACCCTTTCCTTCCAAACACATCTGTTATTAAAAAATGCGATGAATGGGTGAAGCAGAGATGCTTCTAGTATCATCATACACCACTAGCACCTTCCTGTGCCATTGATAGAAGGCAGGTTGGATCCATGCTTTTATTTGGTTTACACCAATGTCTGATCGTACCATCTGAATATCACAGCAGAAATTGAGACTCAGAGCTGGAAAGGTTTTCCAGTCTTCCATTGTCCAATTTTGGTGAGCGTGTGTGAATCTTAGATGACAGAAGTGGAACCTGGCGTGGTCTTCTGCTGCTGTAGCCCATCTGCTTCATTTCATCATGTTGTGCATTCAGAGATGCTCTTCTGCATACCTTGGTTGTAATGAGTGGTTATTTGAATTACTGCCACCTTCATAATGTCTGAGCTCTGACATTAACAAGGCATTTTCACCCAGAGAATTGCTGCTAACTGGATAATAGCTCCTTTTTGGACCATTCTTTATAAACCTTAAAGATGGTTGTGTGGGAAAATCCCAGGAGATCAGCAGTTTTTGAAATACTCAGACCTGCTTGGCTTGAACTCTGTGCATTTAGGCATGTAACCACCTTTACATATCTAAATGCACTGAGTTGCTGCCATGTGATTAGCTGATGAGATCCACTATATTTCCAAAAGTATTCACTCGTCTGCCTTCACACATTTATGAACTTCAGTGACATCCCATTCTTAATCCAGAGGGTTTAATATGAGGTCGGCCCAACCTTTGCAGCTATAACAGCTTCAAGTCTTCTGGGAAGGCTTTCCACAGGTTTAGGAGTGTTTCTGGGAATTTTTGATCATTCTTCCAGAAGCACAGGTCAGACATTGATGTTGGATGAGAAGGCCTGGCTCAGTCTCCACTCTAATTCTTCCCGTAATCTGAAGGCCACATGAAGGTTGGAGGTCTGCAGTGATTGACTCTGCAGAAAGTTGGTGACCTCTATGCACTATGACCCTCAGCATCCACTGACCCCACTCTGATTTTACGTGGCCTACAGCCTACCACTTCATGGCTGAGTTGCTGTTGTTTCCAATCGCTTCCACTTTGTTATAATCCCACTAACAGCTGACTGTGGAATATTTAGCAGTGAAGAAATCTGAGGACTGGACTTATTGCACAGGTATCATCCTATCATGGTACCACGCTGGAGTTCACTGAGCTCCTGAGAGCGACCCATTCTTTCACTGATGTTTGTAGAAGCAGTCTGCATGCCTAGGTGTTGGTTTATACACCTGTGGAAGGGACTGGAACACCTGACCTCAGTGATTTTGATGTGTGAGGGAATGCTTTTGGCAGTATAGTGTATCTGCATTAATGAAGAGCTGGGCAAATGTACCTAATGAAGTGGCTGTGAGTGCATGTTAGAAAGAGGTGCTGCATGAATCATTTTGCAGAAAGATCAGCAACAAGAGGAACACAGACACAAAGACTAACCGTCCATGACATGACAACTTTGAAGTCTATGTGACAACAAATGTCGGTAATAAAGAAAAATCAAGTTTTTTTCAGATTGTTTCCAAATGTCTCAGCCAAATTTGATGTACTCCCTTTTGAATCTCACACCTGACTTCACCATTTCCTCTTTTATAAAGCAGCAGCAGCTCCATCACTTTAGAAACACATTTTTATGTATTTTCAGTTGACTGCCTTTCTGAGGATTATTTTCCATTCCATGCCTCCAGATCTCTGCTGCCTTCTCACAGCAAAGTATCGCGTCTGACTCTGCCTTCAGCATCAGCTGTCCTTGTTTTTGCCTTAGTGAGCTTGTTATTGGAGGTGCAGTGGAGTTGAGTCAGTAATACTGGTGTCTGCACAGGGTTGCTTTGCAGGCCGCAGCTATAAGAAAGCTGCCAAAATGTATTAAGAACTGCCCAGCAGGCTGGCAGTATTCCAGTGCTACATGTGCTTTAGTGCTCCATAAATCTCTCTTCCCGTTTCCGTGCAGACTCTGAGAACGCTGCGGTGACACTCTCCGCCTTGCTGGCCAGCCTCAACAGCTGCTGCAACCCCTGGATCTACATGATCTTCAGTGGAAACCTGCTGTCGGACTTGGCCCGCAGTCTGCCGTGCTGCCGCCACCTGAGAAACAGATTCCACCACCAGGATTCAGACAGCAGCATCCGCCGGACCACGCTGCTGTCCCGCCTGCAGGGGCCACGCCTTTCAGAGCCGTTCAGAGACCTCAGCCCCACCCCCAAAAACTGCCCACCGATCCCATCTGCATCCTGACCACCAGAAACACTCCCTGTATATGCATGTGTGTGCGTGTGTTTAGTTGGCCAAGATGGCATAGAAATCTGCAGCAGGTTTGCAGAAGTGAGGGAAGGTATGATCTCATCTGAGGGTGCGGTCACATCTACACTCTGTTTTCTTTGGTCTGATCCAGAGTGGGAGCGTTTACACCGAGGCCATTTTTGGTGTTTGGCTTGTTTTGGTTCACACGGCTGTTAGAACATGAAGTTTAATGACTCTTTTCAGTCTGCAGGGTTGGAGACTTCAGGGATTAGATGGCATTAAAACAAATCCAGTCACGGCAGCCGTTAGTATGACGAGCTCGTCTGCACTCGCCTTTCACATGTCAACAAAAACGTCTCGTACCCATGATGCTGCGGGGCCAGACTGACTGCCTGCTCCACCTGCAGGAGTAAATAAACGCTGTACAGTAGTTGTGGATGGGTTTCACTCTGACTGTAATTGTGCCTATTTGCTTGGAGAGCTGGTGTCATGTGAACTATTTAGAGCATGTTTACAAGATTATTTTTAAGATCTGAGGATAAGTCTGGTGTTACCCTGTAGTCTTTGAACTAATGTACCAATCCCCCCCCCCAAAAAAAAAAGACCAATGATGTGTTTCTGCTTCATACTTTCTAACTTCCTCTCATTCACTATTAAACATGCAAATCTTGAAGTCTGTATTTCCAACTCTTGCCTCAGAATCAGCTGACAGCCATGCAGAGTTTTACCTTCACGCTGTGGAAGCTGCAGAGCGAGGTTAAAGATGCTGGTTTGGAAAAGTACTTTAATAACTGATTAATTATTTTGGTTATAAAATGTGGAAATATTGGGGGAAAAAATACACATTTATTAAAGTAATTCGGTTAGAAAACCAGAAATATTTATATGCAAGGAGCTGGAACCATAAAAACTTGATGGTTAATTATTAATTACTGTAAATTACTCTGGAACAGTCACACCTGTATACACATGGTAAAAAGTGATGTGCTGCGTGAATCCTAATTAAAAGTGCTCATGGTTTGGTATAATTAACACTGCCTCTGTGAACATCTGTTGAATCAATTTTCCTTATGTCCTGCTGCACGCTCCTGCTTTGCTTTGCACTGAGGTCTGTAATGGCTCCGAGCTGCTTTAGAAGCTCATATTGAAGACGTTTTATCAATGTAATATATCCTGTCATCTGTATATCGTTCTAATATATGTTGCAAATGTCGTAAAGATAAAAGCTGTTCCTTGTATGATCATGTGATGTTTGACTGTTTTTCTATAACATGAGGGGTTTAGTTTACAGATGCAGAATGGATCTGTGGATGATCCGGGCTGGAATATCTCGTTCATGCAGACTATCGTGTTCATCAGACTGATGATTTTCTATCATAAAGCTGAATTTTTAGTGATTTTAAGTGAAATATCTGGATAATAAATTGAATGGATTCCCACAAAGTTCCTCAAAGGATCAGCTGTAATAAATTATTGATCTGATTACTTTCCAGAACACGGGTCACAAACATATGGCTAAAATAAGGAACTTGGCATCATCTTAGTCATTTCCACCTGTTAGTGAATGTATGTTTTGTGGCTCTATGCAGATTTCTTTGGTCAAAAATTGCTCAGAAGTGACTCTTGTGGTAAAAGCTGCTGATCTAATCTCTTAAGCTCTCCTTTCCTTTGGGTTCAGAGCCACTTTGGAAAAGTGAATAAGTGAAACAAAAACCATGAACATGTTTGAGCATCAGTGTATTCCTGCCCCACATTACGAACGTGGCAGGATTTAAATGTGCAGTGATTGTACTTTCTGATCACTTAGAGCCGTGAAAAGCCAACAGCGACACGTCAGTGCAGCTCGTAACAAGTGCTTATCTCCACGTTACAGAGCAGCTTTGTCATCACCCACTGCTTTGTGAGACTGTTTTGAGCCTTTGATTTATATAGCGCCAAATCAAACAATCACCTCAAGGTACTTTATATTGTAAGGTGACAACCCAAAAACAATACAGAGAAAACCAACGATCAGATTTAGGCCTTAGCTGACCCTTAGCAACCACCAGTCAAGAGGGAAAAATGAGCATCCCCAATGGGATGTGGTGGTTGCTGGTTGTCACTGGGTGAAATCAGAGAAGGTGCACCAAAAATTATTCTGGTTGCTCAGGTTGCTAGCAGCCAACGTGATTCAGATGGTGCAACCTTTACTTTGAAGGTGAACTGGTTACATTTCCAGTTTCTTTTATAAATCGGAGAGCAGCTGACGAGCGTTCGCAGACAATTTGGCGTGTTCCATACAAACTACAGGCAACCAAAGCAATCATGAGGACGTTTTTGCCAACCAAACACATTTTTGCGTGACAGCAAGTGGTTGCAGACCGGTCCCTAAGCCTCAGTGACTGGGTCCTGACTCACTTGACCCTACACTGTCACCATGATGTCACTGTCACCACCTTTCTTATCGCCAGCTCGTTAGCGTGCCTGCTAACTAGGAGTGTGCCTGACTAAGTTGACTACATATCTGCACATTGCTGCGGTTGCCAGTCAGCACTAGAAATACCGGTTGGTTAAACGAACAGTGCAGGATGGTTTTTTGTGTCTCATTTGTGTCTTGGTTGATGCCAGCTCACACACGGTGTGTAAACATGAGCTGCTTTTCACTTAACGGCTGCAGGTGTTTTAACAACGCTCGTTTTCTGAGGCTGCACAGAGTTCCTTCCTTGAAACACACACAGCTGATAGTTTTTCATTAATGATATTGCTCTGGAGTAAAAACAGTAACAGTGCGTTTTCTTAGCTAAATCACAGATTCATGCATAAATGTGTTCAACAAGAGATGGAGACTCTTGCATAAGGCTGGGATGCAGCAGGTGCAGCGGCCACCCACCAAATTTAAATGAATAACTTCATCAGTTCATGTTCAACCGCTGCCCAAGAACACTTCAGAAAATTACATGGAAATATTAAAATGCAGACCTTTTTCCCCCGTCCAATATCTTGGTGTAAGTATGTTCCTCATGAAAACACTTCAACAGGACCTTTCTATTTTTTCTTTTTACTCACACAGGAAAATAGGAGTAATTGGAAGCAGAGTGGCAGCATAAGATGCAACAGATGTGCCTGAAATTGAAAACAAAATGGTTTCGGTGCTTCAGTCACGCAGTTCATCCCGTGATTTTTGATTCATTTGTTGCAGGAGAAGCGAGCCAGCCTCCAGGCTGAAGCGAACCCGCAAGAGGTGCCGATGAAAGGAACTATAATTTCCTGCCTGAGCCAAGATGATTAGTTTGAAAGCACCTCCAAACCAGAACTTGAAAAGCTTCCCCGTGGCCATGCCTAACACTTTTTCCATCACTCCCACTGACCTCTCAGAGATGTGTTTTTGTCTGATTTCTGTGGCGTGAACAGAGAAGCACACAGACGGTGCAGGGAGGTGGACCTCAGGTGAAAATCCAGACTGACTCACCTAATTTGAGATGTTAAACAGCTGAGGGGACACAGGAATGCAAAAAATGCTTATCTTTACACACCAGGGATGCATAATTCAACCCAGTCTCGAGCCTCTGATCATGAGGCAGCTGAGAGGGTTCATATGAATCATTTCTATGAAAGCAAATCATAGAAAAGAGACACAGACAGACCTTTATCATAAGCATTTGTTTTACCTAATTTGGTCAGTTCTCATCTGTAATTTCACTACAGACATCTTTTTTTTCTTTTCACAGCTCCAAGTAAATCTGTGAATTGACTGAAGTGAACCCAAAGCTTTTCCTTATTTTCCATCATATGTGAACTGTTCCGATGGTGGATGTTCATGTTAAACATGGCCCAAGTTCCTAATAATGAGGTCTGTGAATGTGCCAGTATTCCCTTTGAACCAAAAGGTCAGGCTCCACTACTCTAAATGGTCAAACAGTTTTTTCTACTTCTAGTCTCTGATGTCATAGAGAGGGGCAATTTTTAATAGCACAGAAGCCCCACACACCTGCTTTTCAAACTTTCTGTGAGGGGCAGCCAGTCAGATGAAAATTGGCTTAAAGAGGGAGGAGTTTAACCTGGATACTGATAATAAGCTTAAAAAAATTTTTTCTAATTGTGGAGCATGCAAAGCTGCTCTGGTAGAGTCCAAAAATTAAAATGCAGAGGCAGAAACAAGCTTCCAGAGACCACTGAATGTCAAAGTCAGCAACTCATAGCATCAAAAGTTAAAAAAAAAAACTGTTACTGCTGCAAAGTGTGCGAGTGAAACTGTGACTGACTGACATATGAGGGGTGGTATTACATTACAGGGTTACCTGGTGACCAACAGATTCATTTTACATATAAATCAAATTGTTTAACTCACCAAAGAAGTTTATCAATCAGTCCAGGCCACGTGGGTAACAGTCCTGAAGATGGCAGGGAGCAGTCCGCACACCTGCCAGCAATCAGCTATCACCTGCTTTGTACCTCACACATGATTGGCTGTTCTCCTGCCTAGTCCAGTGTTTCCATTCTGCAGAATATTACAGGAATAGCTTGATGAATTAACAAACTCCTGTTTTTGATCAATGCAGGTCAAACTCAGGATGTTCACGCAGGAGACTCGGGTTTGAAACCAAATGTGATTGTTGATTGATTTTACATAGTCCCCAATCACACATGCCTAGAGACTGGTCGGCGACTGACTGGAAACCTCTGGTTTCCGGTTACTGGAGGTTGCTGGCTGTCGCTGTAGGTGAAACTGGTGGCTAAGCGGTTTAAGAGCTGCTGCACTGAAGATTTCATTTCTGGTTTGTGTCACAGTTTTTCGGGTTTCACCGATGCTCACTTAGTGTTAGGCAAGTGTTTGTAGACGAGTCAGCGTCTTTCATGCAGACTACGGTCAACTGCAGCAATCTCCTAGCAAGCAAAGCAATCACCTCTTTCAGGACCCTCTTTGCTACAAATTTTACCTAGCAACAGCCAGCAACCTGCAGCAACCAGCCGCCAACAAGGGGACAGAGGTTGCAGAGGGTCACCAACTGCTCTCTAGACCTGTGTGACTGTGACCTTAGTTGACCTCTTAGCTGACCCAAGGTTTCTTCTTCTTTTTTATTATTATCATTAATAGTCATTTTGGTTAACAACCAAATTACTTCAGAAAAACATCAATGTTTGGTTTCAAAATGTTAACTGAGCCTTTCTGCCAGAACGTGATTTTTTTTTATTTAATTAAAGTACATGTGCCAGTGCTTTAAGTGATCAAAAAGGAGGATATGGACTTTATTGTGAAAGAAATGATGATACGCTACAATATGGCAGCCCTGATTAACTCACACTGGCAAACACAAGACAACACGAGTCATGTCTTGTGACCAAAGAACGTACAGTGCTGTGAGGAAGGATTTCCCCTCTTCCTGATTTATTAGTTTTTTGCACAGTTGTCACACTTAAATGATTCAGGTCGTCAAACTAATTTTAACATTAGTCAAAAATAACCTGAGTAAATACAAAATGCAGTTTTAAATGATGATTTCATTTACTGGGGGAAAATTTATCCAAACCTACCTGGCCCCGAGTGAAAAATTAATCTCCCCCCCCCTTGTTAAATTATCCAGGAGGTCACAGAAGAACCCAGAACATCATCTAACGAACTGCAGACCTTGCCCTAAGGTCAGAGTTCATGATTCAACAATCAGAAAGAGACGGGGCAAAGATGGCCTCCGTGGGAGAGCTCCAAGGAAAAAACCACTGCTGACCAACAAGAACACAAAGGCTTGTCTCACATCTGCCAACTAACATCTGGATGATCCCAGAGACTTCTGGGAAAATATTCTGTGGACTGACAAGACGGAAGCTGAATAAAGGTGTTTAGACCCATTCTTTCACTAATGTTTGTAGAAGCAGTCTGCATGCCTAGGTGCTTGGTTTATTCACCTGTGGTCATGGAAGTGACTGGAACACCTGGATTCAGTGACTTGGATGGTTGAGTGAATACTTTTGGCAGTAAAGTGTATCTGCATTAACGACCAGCTGAGCGCATGTACCTAATGAAATGGCTGTGAGTGCATGTTAGAAAGAGGGGCTGCATGAATCATTTTACAGAAAGATCAGTGACAATATTGCATAAAAAGGTTTTACTTATAGATTTAAAGGGCGGTTTACAATGACTGCAGGAGAAGAGTATTTACAAAACGGGCAGTAATTGGATATAAAAGACTCAAACCTCCTGCATTACTTCAAATCATAACTGCTGTGAGTGAGTAAAAGGTTTATCCACATGGTAACTGTAATTTCCTGTCTGCTCTGAAGGCATTTCTATTGAGAATCAATCACTTTGTCTGCGGGGGACGCTGTGTATGAAAGAGCAGCATGCAGGAAATCAGGGGAAGGAAGTGCATTGTTAAAGGCAGGAAGCATGCATGAATGTGGCAGCGCGAGGCCAGCATCATTAAAAAAAAGAAAAAGGAGCAGCTTTCATCATTAAAGACGTCGGGTGGAGCTGCATCCTGTGCACAGGACTTAAGTGGCCTCTATCTCTCTACATATCACCCCAACTCCATTTCCTTTAACTGTGTCCAGTCTATTTGTCCATTTCCTACATGTTCTTCCCCAGAGTTCTTTTCCTTAAACTCCTGAATTATTTCTTTAATAACTTTAGTCTCTTTACAGACCTCTACACGGGCCCTCAAAGCTCACAGCTCTTTAAGCTGCATTATTTTTCCAGTGTTTTTGATCCCTCATAAGTATAGGAGAGATCCACATGAGATTTTCAAGGCTGATAAACATCTTTGAGCTCTGTTAAAACAGAAACGAGCATTGGTTTTCTTATAATTTAATGGAGAACACTGGAGAAAGTAGATTCTAGGTAAACTTTTAGGACACATATCACTATGAGGAGTAGGTGGTGGCCACATACTAAACAATATTAAGTTGCAGAACACCTCCACCAATATTTGGTTAAATTTCTTTTTGCAAGTTGCACCTCAAGCAGTTGCTTTTGTGGCCACCAACAAGCTTCTGTCATAATTCTGGCTGGATATTTGACCATGCTTCTTAGCAGAATTGCTGAAGTTCATTTGAAGTGGTTGAGGTCGGGTCTTTGGAAAGGCCGTTCCAGAAGCTTCATGTTATGCTACCACCACTGTGCTTGACAGTTGGTACAGTTAGGGTTAAAGGGTTAAAAGACATTGTAGAACCTTCAGCACCATTTACTGAAATATTTAAGTAAGTGTGTGTATACTTTTAAGCCTGTGTGGCTCAGAGAAATCCAAAATAAATTCAAACTTGTGAACCCACTTCTTGTTTTTCAAAGTCTTTACAGATGTGTGCTATGCAATCACTCCAGCCTGGAAAAAAAAAACAGTTCAAAGTAATCATTAAAAGCCCAAAATTACCATGACATTCACGCCTATGGTGGTGGATGGAAACTACTGACCACAACTGTACTGTAGCTTTTCTTCACTTAGTTTAATCAGCCGGAGTGAAGCTCTGATGGCTGCAGGTTCCTTAAACTGTTGCATCAGTTTCATTAATCTTTCATTAATCTTGTTTTGCCGGCATCAGGAACACTGGATGAAACACAGAACTTGGAGTTAGACCGTTCGAAGAGTTGCCATGAGGTCAGGATGTGATCAGCGCTGGTCTGTTTCAAACTGACTCTGGCTGCACGTCTTTTAATGGTTCCTTCAGGTCCATCAGTAAGCTTTTGTCGTAGGTGTTTTCAGCAATAAGTTGTCTTTGGCCACATATCCTTTCTGAAAACACCAAATGTGCAGGTATTATGATGTATCACTTTCCACACATTCCAGTTGGGGATTCTAGGTACCACTGCAAACTGACAAATCAGGAGGTAATAACTTCTTTAATTGATAACACTTGCATTTTGCTGCAGTGATGACCTGCCATATAAAAGACCAAATGTCAGCCAGTCTGATTATGCAGTGGCAGATCCATATTCTGATTTATAACAACCTATCTGACAGTAAGTATAACAAGTCCTGTGGAAAGAGGCACTACATAATCAGATCAGCCCAAACCAATCTGGGTCGGCTGCATCCTGTGTGGGCACTAAAAGGGCCATTATGTAGCTTCATTTAGGATCGCCATCATCACTTTCTGCAATTTAATCAAGCTTATATCTGAAGATGCAGATCAGATATCTCAGCCTTGTGCCCAGGGAATCATTCTGCAGCCTCACAGCAGGGGAAGTCTGAATTGAGTAGTATAGAAATTATGGTTGAACTAAAATGGTTCCGCAGCTCACTTTTTTTTTTTTAAAAAAAAAGGATAATATAACTATTTAAAGATAATCGTGTTGAAACTCAATCCTGAAAATAAGCTGTTGCATAAACAAGATGCACTTGGTTCCTCAACAGGTCGATTGTCAAACATGCCTGAGAAGGCTGGGGCCTCTAACTAAAGAGGCTAACTCATCTAACTTCCAGATGTTGCTCATCTGTTATTCTATTTTTTTTTTAAATGTTACTTTTATTGGAAGTCAGAGTTTAGTTAGTGTGGTCAAGGAAAAGATGCTAATTTCTTCCATCTGCAATAAGCTTCTCCAATCTCTGGGTTACCACTTATAGACTGTATACAAAAGATGGACATAACCAAGAGGCTTAGTGAGTTCCCATTGTGAAGCCTCATGCTGACTTTTTCAACACCATCTTGGTGTTTTAAAAAGAAGACATGACAAGTGAGGCCTGGCTGCATCTTCATACAGTATCCATCTACACACGGCAGAGCATCCCACACTGATCCAGGTTCTGTCACAGTGTTAAGTGAATGGATGGGACTCAAACGCAGGATTCTGAAAAGCAGTTTCACAAGTTTATTGTCTGATTCGGGTTTTGGGGCTGAACAGGGGAATCTCCAGATCCAGAACGGTTCTGCTGTCCAAACAGGTCACTCCTCTCACTCTCGCCTCGGTAAAGGGAAAACACACACAATCCGGGTGGCGCGCAGACAGAGGAAGCAGGTGAGTGAAAAGCAGTAAGTTAAACAGGAGCCAAGTACTGACGTGACTCGACTGACAATCCGGCACTGGCTGAATGACCCGCTTCTGCTTAAGAAGCCACAGCAAAGTGAGGTAATGAGCCACAGGTGTGCACATCCTCTCCAGGTGTGCAATCAGCTCCCAGAAACTCCGCTTCCGGTACATGAACTACTCACACACACCACTGAGGAGAGGGAGAGAGCAAGAAGAGAACACAGCACCAATCTTGAGCAGAACAGACAGGCCCTGACAGGTTCAGGCTGTGGATGCAGCAGAGATGCTCAGACCTCCCTCTTCCAGCCACATCCTTCCCCTCTTCTGGGAGGACCAAGAGACATAAGCCTTCCAGTGTACCCTGTTTCTGCCCCAGGGCCTCCTTCCACTAGCACCTGCCTGAAACACCTCACCTTTTTGATGTGTTGGAATAGTTTCCTACATGTAGTCTAAGATTTTTTTTTAATAAACTGATGCTGCAAGGAAGGGATGGATGGTAAATTGACTTGGGAAGCTGAAAGAAGCTAAAATAACTTGAAATTGTTCCACATGATTAAATAATAGTTATAAATGTGACCTACAGGTGTTATGATCCTCAGTCTGTGACCCAGCACTTTCAGTTTGGGACTTCTAATTCTTACTATTTAATGTTACTGTTTGTTAGTTTGATCACCTGTGTGATCGCCTCGGTCACCTGTGTCATGTGTTTTGCCTTGACAGCTGCGTCCTGCGCACCCTCATTTCCTGTTGTGTGTATTTAGGCCCAGTTTTCGCATTCCTGACACATCCTATATATATATATATATATATATATATATATATATATATATATATATATATATACATATATATATATATATATATGCAGGTGCACAATCATCATAATGGGTTTTACATAACAGGCACAGTGCAAAAAATCTTGAGCCTCCCCTCACATCTTCTGGTCATTCTTTAAAGTGTTCTTTAATGTGTTTCTGAACTATTTTCTGTCAGAGGTAATAAATAAATAAATAAATACATTTTTAGAGAGCAGGAAGGTGGAGATAATTCCCCTAAATCACTAAAAAATCCGGAAACGGAAAAATTAATTGTGTGGAGAACACCCCCCTCTGGAGGTCACAAAGATAAACTACAACTATGAATTCAAATTTGTTACCTGATCAAGACGTGAGCTTATAAATACTGTGCATGAATACATTTGTCTCTTTGTGGTTACGTTACTGCCATCAAAGTGGTTAAAAACATATTCATTGTTATTTATTTTTACTCATTTCTCATTTATCTTAGCAGTGTGACAGCATTTAGGGAGAGTGCAAAGCCATCACATTCAGGAAATCATTACGTTGTTTTTGTGGGATGCATCCAAACTACAGGAGAGAGTAAAATCTTCCTGCTGGACATTTCTGTCTCCGCTGTCCTGCATCAGTTCTTTTCCTCCTGCAAATATTCTGCCTAAGATGACTGTTTTGAGAATATCTGCTCCCTTTGACATCATACCGAGTACAGAGTAAAGAAACTGTCTGAAACAGAGTTTTTTAGAGCAGTCTGAAGCCTGAGCTTTGGCTCACATACTCTGACCTCATATTTGAACCTTTGACCATGTTTAATAGGAACATCCACCATTGGAAAGTATGTAGAATGTACAGCGAACTAACTTTGCTGTAAATGCAACTGTTAACATCGACCGCCACCTGGCTGGATCTAAAAAATAATTTTTCTTAATTTTTCATCCTAGGATGGGAAACACCAATAGATAAAAATGGCCACAGAATGACACACGCAAACAAAAATGTGACTAAGAAACATAAAAACAAGAGTGAGAAAAAGAAACTGGGCTTAAAAAAGAAAAATGACAGTAAAGAGCTGTTAAACAGCAAAAATCAATCAGAAAGAAATTACCAAAATAGTGTCAAAAGACCTTCAAAGAACTATAAAATGGCATAAAATACTAGAAAAACTATAAATAAATGAGGGCGTGGTTTACGACATAGCCCCGCCCTTCGCCGTTAAACCACGCCCCCTCCAGGGTGCAGATAGAGTCGGGTCGGTTTTCTTCACCAACAGTGGTAAAACTCAGGAATCTCATGTCATTACTGGCCAGGTTAAGGAAGATGAATGTGATCACCCCCATGGTGGTCAACATCTCGGTCCACAGTGGACATGAGGGCTTCAGGACCGGGCCCTCTCTGGCCTCAGCAGTCACAGAGAGATGGTATATGGCTCCAGGCGTCCAGAGGATCGATATTAATGAGAAAAGAGTGCGAGGGACTCAGTTTATACCTCCAGGTACACCTGCGGCACCTGAAATAATGCATTTATTCTTTTTCCCTCTCTCTAAAATATGGATTTTGTTTGTCAATGGCTGGGGTTTTCTTTTCTTAGTGGTGAAATGTGATTTTTAAAGTGGACCTGTTCTGCTTTTCCTTATTTTCTGTCTCATATATACTCGCAAAGTGGTATTTTTTAAATAAATTATGATGGAACTTCAATGGTAGCGAAGTAAAAGCTCAGGCTTCAGGCTGCTCTAAATGCTCAGGTTTAGAACAGCATGTGGGTGGGGCTTCTGTACCTGGTATGCCCATATTAGGGATGTCCTCTCTCTTTGACATTATACAGGTCCAAGAGTAGAAGAAAAAAAACTGTTCTGCTTCTGAGCTTTTGACTCACAGGGATTACTTGCACCAAAGTTCTTGTGTCCCGTTTGTCCACCTTCAGGTCCGGGACCCTTCCCAGGGCTGCTGGACCTGTGGGGAGGTGGTGGAGGCCTGGTGGAGTATCGCGCCACCTTGCTGGCGTCTCATGGTTATGTTTCTCTGGCGCTGGATTATCTCTGGCCTAAAAAAAAGAGTCTGCAAGCTCTTTCACATACTTTGAGGTTTGTGTGAGAGATATAATATAACCTGACCTGCTGGGCTCCTACATTTTTCTGACTTGACTTGATCTCATATCTCCTTCTAAAGTTAATCAGTTTTCAACAGCTAAAGGGAATTATTGTGATAATCTATTGTCCAAATTCATGTGATGGATGGGGAAAAAAATTCATTATTATTTTAGGTTGAATTTACTATTTTCACTGGATTTCCACTTCCTTTGATGCTTCAAGTTTTACATGATGTAATAAAACACTGAGATTGTTCAGAACAACTGAGTGCTGTCTGTCATTAAAATGCTTGATTATTAGGCCCGAGCCAACCGAAGGGTCGGCGAGGAGCCTATTGTAATCGCAAGGGGCGAATGAGCAAAAATGGGCGGAGTCACATGTGACGCGGTCTAAAGTGGCCCCGGACCTCATAGGGACGTGCGTCATGTCGAGACGTTTCCGAAAATGTATATATGCGGGTCACTGGAAAAGCGCATTATTGGAATCGTTAGAATTTGTCATTATTATTATTATTATTATTATTATTCTTTTTCTTTCTCCGTCTTTCCCCTCAAATTTGACCCCCTGAACATATACGAAAACTCACCATTTTCGCTACAGAGGTCAGGTCTGGCGAAAAATTGATTTTTTTAATGTCATCAAGAACCAACTCTAAAAGGGGGCTCCACGGCGCCCCCCGGAAAATTCATTTTTCGGCCCTCTATGGGAGAGGCCACGATCAACTTTGTCGTAGAACCACGAAATTGGCGTCACACATAGATCATGTCAGGACAAGCAAAAAATCCTCTTGGAGCACCCCCACACAGCAAACAGGAAGTCAGCCACCGTGGCCTGAACTTTGCCCTCTGCCAATTTGGCGATGATGCACACCTCGTATTTGAAACATCTCCTCTTAGGGCGTTACACCTACAGACACCAAAATCGCTCAGCATAATCTAGACCAGTAGGCCATCAAAAGTTATTCAGGGTTTTCATCGAAAATCAATGGTTTGGTCGTTAGGGGGCGCTGAACTTGGCCTTCGTTTTGGCCTAAATTACACTCACCTTTTCTGTCATCACTCGTGCATGCTTTGCCAGATTTCTACCAAACTTTAATAACTTATGAAGGGTCCCACAATGAATCCATAAATGGAGAAACAATGGCAATTCCTGCAATAGCGCCCCCTACATAATCAAAATAAATTTTGCATGGAGCTTCAAAATTTTAGTTACTCGTAGAGTTATGAAATTTGGTTTCCACATTCTGTATATGACCCTGATCAAAAAAGTCAATCAGACCCATGCCTCATTTTGCACGCCGCCCCCGTGACCACACCCCCAATTCCCCATTGGTTTTCAATGGAAAACCTAACATTTCTGTGTGACACACTTTTTTCAGGTGTTTTGAGCTGTACATTGATCACAAACATTCCCACTAAGGCCCATGATGATGTTCCTTTGCAGAGGGGCGTGGCCCTGGGGCCATGGCGAGCTTCGATCCTTCGCCATGACATTTCGTTTGCCTCTCAATCCCATATACTTTGTCCGATTGCCCTCAAACTTCACAAGTGTGATAATGACCCACCCCTGCACACATCCATATGACATTATTGAATGACAGTCGCAGCGCCACCTAGTGGAACAAGTAACATGCTCTAATTTAAACAGTCATTGTTCAATCTGCACCAAACTTCACAAGCATGATAAGGACCCACCCCTGCACACATCCATATCACATTATTGACTGACAGTCGCAGCGCCACCTAGTGGAAACAGGATTCCAATGATGCATCCAATCTGCTTCAAACTTCACAAGTGTGATAAGGACCCACCCCTGAACACATCCATAGGACATTATTGAATGCCCCTCTAGCGCCCCTAGTGGAACAAGTAAGTTGCTGTAATTTAAACAGTCATTGTTCAATCTGCACCAAACTTCACAAGTGTGATAAGGACCCACCCGTGCACACATGCACATGACATTTTTGAATGACAGTCGCAGCGCCACCTAGTGGAATCAGGATTCCAACGATGCATCCGTTCTGCTTCAAACTTCACAAGGGTGATAAGGCCTCACCCCTGAAGACATCCACAGGACATTATTGAATGCCAGTCTAGCGCCCCTAGTGGAACACGGAAGTTGTTGTAATTCAAACACTGATTGTCGAATCTGCACCAAACTTCACAAGTGTGATAAGGACCCACCCCTGCACACATCCGTATGACATTATTGACTGACAGTCGCAGCGCCACCTAGTGGAAACAGGATTCCAATGACGCATCCAATCTGCACCAAACTTCACAAGTGTGATAATGACCCACCCCTGAAGTCATCCACAGGACATTATTGAATGACAGTCACAGCGCCACCTTGTGGAAACACATAGATTAACTGCTCAAAATCGGGTTTTTACACTTGGCAGTGGAAGCGGCTCTCAGTGGGCTCGCTGGAGGTTTGCATGGCACGCAGGGAGCTCGCTGAGGATTTGCAGGGCTCAAAGGCGGTTCGCTTGTGGTTCGCGGAGGCTCACAGGCGGCGAGGGCCTTCAACGCCGCTTGCGGCTTTAATTATAAATTATATTTATTAAATATGTGTTATAGGTTTCACAAGGCAGTGATGGATGAAAACAGCTATATGAGCTGGAGAAGTTCTGCTCTGGATCTTATCACCGACTCCTCAAAGAACGTGGATGTGAGTGCTGTAGTGTCTGTAGGTCATCCAGGTCTTAAAGAAGTCCAGTCCCTTTTTTGAAGCTCATAAGTGTGCTGTATTATACGGCAAACACCTGCACATCAAGCACCTGTAGAACTAATGGTACCTCTATAAGACTGAGTCTTTTAGTACCTGTGGGATTTCTAAACCTGTTCTGGTTGACAAATGGGGAAAATTAACTGCCCGATGCTGCTGGTTGACGGCTGTGACGATCAGAACTGGCCTACAGTGGAGACGGTGGAGGAAGTGAGCTCCACACACACACACACACACACACACACACACACACACACACACACACACACACACACACACACACACACACACACGCTGTCAAATTTGGGTGCTGATACCAACAGCAGTTAATATTCAAACATTCTCAATACCAAAAATCCAAAACAAGATACAGTTAGTTCTTATGTTTCTCTAAATTAGATAACATTGGCCAATAAGTGCCGTCATTCCCTTTGTAACTGTTGTTAGCATTGCTTCAATAAATGTGTTCACAGTTTCAAAACACAATATTTTAAAATCTGATCTTTGTTAAAACATGTTAGCATAAAACTGAAGTTGACCTCTGACCCTCAGGTGGCCAGGTTTATGCGTGCAGCTGAAAAGGAACACCTGCTGAGCAGATTATTGTACCCAGACACCGGACACCTGATTGAACTGCCATTCTCGCCTCATTTTAGAGCTACGACCTTTGTAATGCTCAACAAACAGAAGGGTAAGTTTCACTCTTTGTTCATTAATGCAAATATCAAATCAGCCAATCACATGGCAGCAAGGGGACCTGCTGAAGTTCAAAGTGCACATCAGAATGAATGTGGTGCGGCTGATTTCAGAAACTGCTGGTCTGCTGGGATTTTCCTCCATAAACACCTCTGGGGTTTACAGAGAATGGTCTGAAAAAATAAATCTTGAAGAGTGAGAGGATCCTGAGCAATGGAGAAGTGTGCTGGTCCAGATTTTAAAGAACAAGAGTGATGTGCAGAACAGTAGTAGCTACAGAGGGATAATGCTGATGAGCCATACTGTGATGATCTGGGAAAGAGTAGTTGAAGCTGGATTAAGGAGGAGTTGTGCCTTTGTGAATTTAGAGAAGCAAATGACAGGGTGCCAAAAGAGGAACTGTGGAAGAAGTCAGGAGCTTCAGAAGTATGTGAGGGTGGTGCAGGACATGTATGAGGACAGTGGCAAGGTGTGCAGTAGGTGGGGGTGGGATTACATCAGGGATCGACTCTGAGCCCCTTCTTGTTTGCAGTGGTTATGGACAGGCTGACAGGTGGGGTCAGGCAGGAGTCTCTGTGACCTGTGATGTTTGTAGTGAGAGTAGAGAGCAGGTGGAAGAGAACCTGGAGAGGTGGAGGTATGCACTGGAGAGAAGAGGAATGAAAGTCAGAAGCAAGACGTGTGTGAATGAGAGGGAGATGGGTGGAAAGGTGAAGCTTCAAGGAGCAGAGGTAATGAGGGTGGATGAGTTTAAATACCTGGGGCCAACCATCCAAAGCAACAGACAACAAGAGAGGTGAAGAAGAGAGCGCAGACAGGGTGGAGATGACTGTTGGGGTGATTTGTGACAGAGGGAGAGCAGCAAGAGTGAAAGAAGGTTTACATGCTGGTAGTGAGACCTGCTGCGATGGATGGTTTGGAGACGGTGGCACTGACAAAAAGACTGGAGGCCGAGCTGGAGGTGGCAGAGCTGAAGATGTTAAGATGTTCACTGGGAGCGCGTAGGAGAGAGCGGATTAGAAATGAGTCCATCAGAGGGACAGCTCAGGCTGAGCAGTTTGGAGATAAAGTTAGAGAGGCAAGGCTGAGATGCTCTGCACATGTGGAGAGGAGGGATGATGGAGATACTGGACAAAGGATGTTGAAGATGGAGCTGCCAGGCAGGAGGAAAAGAGGAAGACCTCAGAGTAGATTCATGGATGTAGTGAAGGAGGACATGCAGAGGGTTGGTGAGTGACAGAGGAGGATGCTGGGATAGGGCGGAGGCAGATGATCTGCTATGGTGACTCCTAAGGGGAGCAGCTGAAAGAAGTAGAGGTGGTCTGAAAAAGAGGAAATATCCAGTGAGCAGCAGGTCTCTTGTTGGTGTCAGAGAATGGCCACACTGCTTCGAGCTGATAGAAAGGCAAAACTCACTCAATTTATAGGTTAGAGCTCTCTCACTGTGTGTGCTGCAGTGACATTACTGTGGGGAGGACAAACCAAACCTCACTCAGATGCTCAGGAGGACTCCTGGAGAAAGATCTTGAGTTTTCTACAGCTTCACCTGCACTGTGGCCCCAGTCCCAAAGCAAAGTTGTGAAAGGTCACATAGTGTCACGTCACTTCTAGAAAACGTGCTGCTGTGAGACACGGGCCACATTTTATTCTGATTGTCTGTGTGCTCAAATTAATTACAACAGCAATTTTCCACTTTTTTTTCCCCCCCCATGTACGCCCACCAAAAGACTGTACGTGCTGTACCCGTGGCGGGCGGGCAAGAGGGCAGGCACCCGTCGAAGTGTCTGCCCAATAACTCGAGAACTGTTCGGTCACACTTACCAAACTTCATGGGTAGATAGTTTATGACTAAAGCAAGGCTGGCATTGTGGGATCACAGGGGTCAAGATCAAGGTTAATAAAAGGGTTTATAACGTGAAAGGGTGTGAGAATAAGTTTCTTCTGTGCACAGTGCTTTCATAGATTACAATATAATTCAACCCTGACAGAATATAAAGAAATGTTATTGTAATGCACTTACTTTACTAAAATATTTGACTTTTTTCTACTTAAGCCAGTTTATTGCCTTCTGGAGTGATTTTAATGTAATTATCTGCCTTGTTTGGTACAGTCAGTCAAACTTATGGCTGCATGAAGTCAAGATGTCGGCGGCCATAAAAGCTACAAAACATGGACTCCTTCCCCATGGATCCTTTAGTCTGAGCTCAAGAGAAGCAAATTAAGAACTAAACAAAAACTGCATTTAAATCACTTTAAGTTTATTAAGCAGGCACATCATCTGCAGTCTCTACAGTTTAAAAAACTAAGGCAGATGGGAGCACATCGCTCCATCTGCAGTAACAGTCAGTGAGATGGGATAAATAATAATCCAGAAACATTCAGTAGAGCATCCCGAGGACTCTGGTGAAGGCAACCACTTCCAATCCTTATTGCTTCATTTAGGGCGTATGTGTGTAAAGAGCGCGCTGGCCTCGGCTCACCTGTGCAGTATAAGAGCCTGAATCTGCTCAACTAGTCGCAGAGTCGGTCGGCTGATCGGATAGTGAGGCGGCAGCGTCTCTTCGGGAGGCTTCACGGAGTACCTGCAGGGAGGAAACAGGTGGTCTGAGCTTTCGGACCTTCCACGTGTTGTTAGCCGTCTTTCTATTTTAAATGTACTGCTTACACATTTCTTCCTCATAATAAAAAAAAAAATTCTATCTAATGTGAATGTCGGCCACTACAAAAAGCAGAGCGTACCTGAACTCCTCCCTGAAGTGCAAGCGCAGGTGCTGAGCCAGCTGGCTGCTGTACTGCAGACAGGCCAGCAGGAGGTGGAGGCGCTGGAACAGCAGGACCGAGTGGGCGGGACTCAGGACTGACTCCTGCAGGCCCGTCAGAACCAGCACCACCTGCTGGACCTGGTAAGCAATGAAGGAGAGCTGCAGGGGGCAGAGGGGGATCAGGGGTCGAGTTCTTATTCCGACAGAAACCTGAGATAAATCTGACGTGACCTTTACCAGGTGAGGATGAGGCTGCAGGACTCTGAGGATCCACCCGACAGACAGGAAGCTGTCAGCAGAGAAACACCTGCTGCTCTGAAACACAGCAATTAAGTGTGGGTTAGTTGTGCAGCTTTGTGTGCTTGCTGTGTGGATATTGAGAGTTTTCTTGGATCTAGATTAAGTTTTTTTGTCTTTGTAACGTCCAGAGGTCTCCAACATGCTACTGACAGATTGGGGTCCTGGTTCTGAGTTTTTCTAAATCATTCATAAGCAGTGAGTCCTTGCTAGTGTTTTTAGGGTACAGTGGGAGCTTTCTGAGAGGATGCTCTGAATGTGTTTGTGTTGACGGGACAAAAACAGGACAAACCAGGATTTCAAAGTGAAACAACGTTTGGTCCACAAACTTTTCCAGCTCTTCTCTAAATTAAATATCTGTGGACATGAGAAGTGTTGCATGAACAAGTTTCTCTCACTTCCAGCTGAGACGCGCCCCCTGTTGTGTGCTTTATCAAACTCACCACGTGGCCTACGAGCAGCAGCTCAAAGAGCAGAGAACTGGCGGCGTCCAGATACTCAGCGAGTAAGGCCCGAAGCTGTCAGAGACACCAGATTTAATGCATCGAAGGAACATTAAAGAAAGTGTTAATGTGAGCAGAGAGCAGCTAGCTCACCTCTGAGTCCATCAGAGATGCTCCACTGTGAGTTTGTGGCTGAGGGTCACATATTAAGGCAAGCAGCATTCGGGAGGCCAGAGCTCCTCTGCAGGGAAAAAACAGAGTCAGAAAAGAGCGCCACGGGATGGGAAGGGGTGCTAACACCTGGAAATGAGTTAGCGGTTGGTTAACTTGTCTCAAGGGTTTCACGGGCCTACAGCAAACAGGATTTAGGTAAAGGGGCTCCTGAGTGATCACATTTTAAGGGTCCTTTATAGTATTTTTAATCCATATACAGTCCTGTAGCTTAGTAAAGGTTTCTCCTCTGGATCTCAGACTGAAGGTCAACTTTTCCATCACGCAGATGTCACAAACAGTGTTGGTCCGTTGTTTAAGGCTTGGTGATTCTGATTTATCAGTTTTTGTAACGTTTTATGCACAATACTATTTCACAAAGATACAAGTCGTCTTTTTTAACCACATCCTTCTGAAAAGAAAGCAAAACAAAACTTCAGCAGTGCGGGGAATCTCATATCTCGATATTTTCCAGAATAACTTTATTTTGGAACCTGACCAAAATATATGCGAGCGATTTTCCATGCTGCCTCCATTATGGCTCAACTTGGAGAATTTGCTTCTGATATGTGAGGTTATAAACATTTTTTCCAACCAAATTCTGTCCCCTTCTTTGAGCTTGCTGATGAGTGCTGTGCACTAAACACTGATATTCCAATGTTGAGTTTTATTCCCATTTAGCCTCATTATATCCTGTATTCCTTTCATTTGGATCCCTGAGCCTCTGGCATATTTTAGAAATTATATTTTCAATATTTTTCTTGTAGGCATCAGTCAGAATGTCAGTCAGTGTATTACCTTCCTGGTGGTTTAAACTTTTTCACATCCATACTTGTAGATACCTGAAAATAAATCTTTGTATTCTGGTCCAAACACATTTTGTAATTCTGCACAATTTTAAAATGCCCTTCATTAGAAAACTCATCCAGTGACATGTGTCTTTAAATCTGTGGCTCCACTGCAAAAGGATGGGTTAACGGATAACTGAGGACTGCTGGAGCAGACAGACGGGTCTGCTTACTTTTTGGCAGAAAGCAGGCCGAGCTCTGGCAGCTTCCACCTCCGTCTCTCTGAACATGACGGCGAACGTCTCGACGATCAGAGTGCTCAGTCTGAAAGAGAAACGGCAGAGCTTCAGTCAATCACCTGCTAATCACCTTTATTAACACAACACACAAACACTGGAGTGTGATTTAAACAAAAAAACAGCCACTTACAGTAGCTGATCTGCCGTGTCGAGTCCATCGGGGCTCTGGCAGCCGTGAAGACAACCCTCCAGAGTGTGGACCAGGAAAGTGCACAACTCACTGGACTGAAAAACAGAAAACAGAGTCATTCACTGCAGCTCTCAGGCAGTTTCTGCACATTTCACTCCCCTGGGGCAGTTTTCTTTCGTCTTCAAGTCTCACCCTCCAGAAGAGCCGGCGTAGCATGACGTTGCGGTGAGCGGCGGTCCTCAGCTCCTGCAGCAGCAGGTACAAACTCTCCATACTGATCCCGTCCTGCAGGAGCTCCGAGCTCAGCTGGCCGAACAGGTGAGCTGTCCGCTCGCAGCTATACAAAAAAACGCTTTATTTAAACACAATCTCATACTCGAGAGCGAGCTTATTAACAGTAAGTGTAACCTACACTCGTATAGCAGTTATTAGTGCTTTACTCTCAGTGAAACCAGAGCTTTTAGAAGGCGGTCGTGGAGCGCAGCCCCAGCAGAAAACCTTTATGTGGGAATGTGTGGGATAGAGCTCCGCTCATTTTCAGCACAGCTAAGATGAAATATTTCAGGTCACTAAAAACAGTTCATGTGCCTCATAAGCTAATTATTTTTATTGCCATTGCACTCAAATGTAGACAGCAAACTGCAACTAAGCAAATGTGTATGTTTGCATCAACATCTGCAAAAACTACAGCTCTTCATAATGTGCCGTTCTGCATTATTCGGGGCAGCTGACGCAGGCGGCTATAGCTGCTGGCTGTCTGCTGGGCTTCACCTCCACTAACTGCAGCTCTGCAGGTTGTTTGTGGCGAGTCAGCATGCTGTGAGGAACAGCTGCTCCAACAAGTTTGAGTTCCAGTTTCGGAAATTCTAGTATTTTAATCTGCGCCAAGCAGTCGTATGGAGCCCAAAACCAGTGGGTGATGTTACAGTGGCTACCTCCACCTTATCCAGTGTGTCGTGTATGAGTGAAACTGATGCTCTACAGTTCCCGTTTCCACAGTAACAAACTGACCTGTGACCTTATTTTAAACAGGAAGCTACGTTACCTGATGGCCAGAGCAGAGGATGAAGCACGGCACCTCCTCCTGTAGAGCGGATCTAACAGCAGAGTGGACCTCTGAGTACACAAACGCACAACAGCAAACAGCCAGTCAGACGAAGGGAACTATTATTATTATTGTTTAATACAAAACTCCACACCTACTCTAACCAACCTCAACATTTCTAAAGCTAACATTTAATGTGCTGAACGTGCAGCTGCTCCTGTACAGCCAGCCTGAGTCTTCACTCACAATAATGAAACTGTTCCACGAGCTCTGCAGGTGGAGGTAGAGCCTGGATGTCTGTGAGACTGCATAGAGGTGCAGCTCCACCTCCCTCTCTCCCGTGCTGTCCATGCAGCCTCGTCCCAGCAGGCGCGACAGGACCGAACCGATCCGCCACGGAAACTGCAACACCACAATAGCACACGATGGGGGTGACACCCTTTCAGCAGGGTCATGTCGGCAAAAGGATTTCGACAAATTTACAGAGACGTGCGACAGACTGTCTCGTGGAAATGACTTTGCAATAACCTGAGTAGATCTTTATTGAACCAACTCATTCATACCTGACCACTCTCAAGGGTCTTCGGGCTTTCTTCTGAGGGCGACGGAGATGAGGCGGGTGAGGTCAAGGGGGAGTAAAGGGAGGGAGGCTGCGGGACTCTCACGAGGCCCAACGTCTCAGGGTTCGGGCATGAGGCAGAGCGGGTGTGCTTTAACACCGGGGGGAGCTCCTCCTTCCTACATTGGCTGATGGAGAGGAGGAACGGAGACATCAGGTTTTATGGTTTGCTGAAAGTGGCTACATGGAGGGTAGGCCTATTTTACCCTAATAAACAAAAAAGCTTTAAAAAGACCAAAACTAACAATGAACTGTGTGTTCTACATCCTACAGCTCTGAGCTGCACGGGAGCACAGATACTGACAAAAGCCACCATCTCCGGCCTGGAATATACGCTATGCTTTTGGATGGGCAGTTCCATCTGCAGGCCCCTCGATCAGCCACACTCTGAGCTTAATGCCTCTCTTATTGTTTTTCTCCACAAATGTTGGAGCCTATAAACAGAACAAGCCATGAGCTGGTACAAGGGTTTACACACTTGTAATGTTTATTCTCCTGAGACTTTACAGTGCAGTTTGTCCAGTCTTTGTTCGCGTCAGCTCGTCCTCAGGTTAAACTTTTAAAGCAGGCCGAGGTCGGGGAGGGGTTAGGGTTTATATCAGTGAGTATAGAAAGACGGGTGTGTATGTTTAATGATGTCCCAGGGTGAGCATAGCCGAGCAGCGGGGCACGTAAGCGTGAGACGACTTCCCGCTGTTTGCATCAGTTTTACAGCACTTTGTTGTAACCAGGCAACAGTTCGGAGTTCAGAGACAGTAAATCTGTTTCTTCCTGCCCTCAGGGATACCTGCTCTCTTCGACACCATACAGATAAACTGTGTTTGGAGCAGTCTGGAGCCTGAGTTTGGCTCACAGGGATGGATATTGTTCTTCACCCAGATCCTCGGATCAGCTGCCGCTTCATTTCTGACCTCTCAGAGAAGTCCACTGTGCCGGCTCAAATTTGGGTACAAAAACCACCAGTTCAGCTTATTTGCCTAATAAATTATATTTCAGTTTTATTTAGATAACACCAAATCACAGCAATTAACCTAACCTCACTAACTGCATGTCTTTGGACTGTGGGAGGAAACCGGAGTACCCGGAGGAAACCCAACAGAAAGGCCAGATTCGAACCCAGGACCTACTTGCTATGAGGCAGCAGTGCTAACCAGTGCTAACCACCACTGTGCTACCCCAGCGCTGTATATGTCACAAAAATAAAGAAAAGCAGTCTATAAAACCGTCAGTGTGGAGAGGTGGATATTTCAAATATGAAGATACGTGATAATTTTAGTTCACCGCTGTTGCTTTACACAAATGTTCCCTTGCTCCCTGATACATCCCGCCCACAAACAGCTGCCACGATGAAGAGATAATCAGTGTTACTCACTTCACCTGTCTGTGTACGTGTCAACTTTGGAAGACTAACTGGTATTTTTCACCATTTTGTAACCAGTTGATAAATGCATGCACAGTACAGTCAGTGTTTCTGCAGCAAAGCCTACAGGTGTGACACTGCAGAGCAACGTTAGAGTCACTTGGTGAACGGTATTAAGCAGCAGGTAAACTAGTCCCTGGAGTTAATATGTCATGAGCTACCTGAGACACTGATGGCGGTCATTATGTACTCAGGGAAAGTGGCACAGCTTTTAATAACAGAAAACCAGATTACAGTGTTAAAGTCATCTTCATTATCCCCACATTTGAAACCCCTGTGGCTTCTCTTCAGGCCTGCAGACAGCAGCAGTCGTACAGATTTTACAGCTCAGAGTCAGTCGGACTCCCCTCACACAAAAACACAGACAGGAGCAGCAAAGGCTTAAAATCAGAAGAGCTGAAAAGCCTCCATCAGTCCACACAGACTGAGTAACTGAGGAAAACCAAACAAAGAAAATCAGCTTAGCAGAAACATGCTTTCACTTCCACAACAGAAACACTGCTCAGAGTTCTGAGTCAGGAGTAGAGACACAGCAGAGTCAGTTCAGGACAGGGCCACAGTAACATTAGCCCAACTTTGACACTACAGCATATTTATGTTGTTGTGACGGAAACACAACTGTCTGTCTGTGTGTGTGTGTGTGTGTGTGTGAGAGAGAGACTCACCTCTCTGTGGAAAATCCTGTGGAGGAAATGAACACACAGGATGGTTAGAGTTACAGGTACGGAAATAAGAAGACACATGAGCTTCACTGTTATCTTCACAGGGATCAGATTAAGCTCAGTGGTTGAAATAAAGTACACTGTCTCAGCAGAACGACACCTTTCATAACACCTCTGAGGTTTTGCTGTTACGAAAAGGGGAAAACTTCAGTGTTGTAGCATCGTGTACTGACTGTCTGATATAAGTTGCCATCTTTCTTCGTTACCTTGTAATGTGCTCGATATTTCTGGACAGTGGCTGTTAAAGCGAGAGAGCGGGGCTACGGGAGGAAGCCCCTCCTTCTTGTCTCTCTTTAACCAATCGTGTTGTTTCCCTGCAGGTTTTTCAGCAATGTAGCTGATCCGTATGTGCTGGCAGCGTTCCCTGTCCTTCCCGCTGAGGAAATCTGGGAGGTCGTTCACCTGTGAGAAGCAAAAACGTAGAGGAAATAACCAGGAAATGCAAAATGTGGAAATTTGAGGGGCCAGAATCTGAAATTACAAGTGTGTATTTCTATTCATTGCCCCTGTTAAATCCAGGATAGAATTTAAAATCCTTCCCCTCACATACAAGGGCTTGGATAATCAGAGACCTCATAGTACTGTATCAGCCCAATCGAGCACTTCGTTCTCAGACTGCTGGCTTACTTGTGGTTCTTAGGATACTTAAGAGTAGAATGAATAGAAAAGAATGCCTTTATTTGTCATTATACAGAATGTACAATGGTTTGAGGGCCACTCCTGTTCAGTGCCATGCAATATAAAGTCACACTTTCTACTGCTTTCTACTTCAGAGTAGAATGGGAGGCAGAGCCTTCACCTTTCAGGCCCCTCTTCTGTGGAACCAGCTCCCAGCTTGGATTCGGGAGACAGACACCCTCTCTATTTTTAAGATTAAACTTAAAACTTTCCTTTATGATCAAGCTTATAGTTAGGGCTGGATCAGGTGACCCTGAACCACCCCTTAGTTATGCTGCAATAGGCCTAGTTTGCACTGAGTGTTTCTTTTCATTCACCTCTTTTCACTCCATTTATACTTCACTCTGCATTTAATCATTAATTATTATTAATCTCTGTCTCTCTTCCACAGCATGCTTTTTGTCCCGTCTCTCTCCACTCAGCCCCAACCAGTCACAGCAGGTGACTGCCCCTCCCTGAGCCTGGTTCTGCTGGAGGTTTCTGCCTGTTAAAAGGGAGTTTTTCCTTCCCACTGTCGCCAAGTGCTTGCTCACAGGGGGTCATTGGACTGTTTCTCTGTATTATTGTAGGGTCTTTACCTACAATATAAAGCACCTTTAGGCAACTGTTTGTTGTGATTTGGTGCTATATTAATAACACTGAACTGAATTGTAAACAAACAGAGCAGAAATACGTGAACGCTCATCAATTTTGATAATATTTAATATTATTCATGCAAATTTTGGCAGTTTTAGAGACCAAACTATTAATAAAGTAATCATCAGATTACTAATCAGCAGATTAATCTATTTAGTCTAATTTGTTGCAGCCTTTGAAATAAAATTAGTTATTTACAGAATAATGAGATTAAATAAAGACACTTCCTGTTTCTGAACATGTTTATAAAATTCTATACTGTATATTTATTGAATGCTGGCTTGTAAATTGTGTGTAATAAAAACTAAACCCAGTCTGGTTTAATTTAGGGAATTAAAACTCTGAAATTTGTCAGGTTTTAATTTATTTATTAAGCCAATTTTATTGTTTTATCTCGGCTCCTTTATAATACTTTACTGTATCATGTTCAGCTTTTTAGTGTTTTACTGCACTTTTTAGATAGCGTTGTATTTTATTTTAATGGCATTTTTACTTTTTGAACTCCTTAAAAATCCTTGAGATTTTTACATAGCCTTTGTTTTATTTTCAGGTTTACTTTTTAAACTCTTCATTCTGTTATATTCTGCATTTTAATATACATCACTATTGTGTTTTATTTGAATTTTAACATACTGAGCTCTTTGATTTTATTAATTCTATTTAATTAAGTTCCTTCCCTTGTGAAAGTTTGTAGGGTGGACATCGAGGCAACCAAACATAAATATCTACGTTGGCACCTACATGGCAAACTGGACTGGAATACAGATGAACTATACAAAAAGGGGCAAAGCGTCTCTTTGTTAAGAAAACTCAGATCAGGTCCGATACAAGGACTGAACTGAAAGTGAGTGAAAAAGCACAAGTGAAAACAGGTCGGGACCACCAAGGAAAAAAAACTGAGGAGGGATGACACAAAACTTCTACACAGTACTGGATTTCATTTTGTTAAATTATGTTTTATTTAGCACCTATAACAATTATTTTTTTATATGCTGAATTTAATATTTTGGCTGCTGTAACACAGAAACTTAACAACTTAAATAAAGCACGTCTCCTCTCATTAGCAGCTTTAATTCTACTTTTGGTGCTTTTTGCCAAAACAGTCTGAGATCAGCTTACTGAAAACCTGCGTTCTGTTTGTTACAGTGAGGCGGTCAGAGTTCCTGTAGGTTTCCATCTCTTCAGTGGAAGTGACATGCTTCATGTGCATCATTATTTATTCACTCAGAGGGTGAATAAATACCTCCTGCTGCTTTGTGTAGCCTCCAGAAAGTGGATAAATCATCCTGCTGAGGCCAGAGGCCAACACAGGTCATCAGGTGGTAATCTGACTGTTAATGCAGACGGGATTAACTTTGTTAGGACCGAGTTAAACCTCTGACATAACGAGATGAAGTTGGAGGCTCAACACGACTTTTCTGCTGGATGCTGCATGTTATGCAGTTCTGTATTATGAAGCAACGCAACCTATTTTCAGCTTTTACGGTTTACTTATAATCCGAGGATAACAGTTTCCCAATTAGCTTTTTGTTTGTGCTGTGGTGCTGTCTCTGCTGCTCGTTGGCAGGTTGATGTTTAGCACAGATTAAATACAGATTACTACAGTAATCAGTCAAAAAGTAAAGATAACTGAAGTCTGCAGAGCGCTCCGGTGAAGAAAGAAAATACAGCAAATTTAAGATCATGGATTATATTTCGGTAAAGAAAATGTTTGTCTGGTAATTTTACACCTGAAGCAAACTTGGGGGAATTTTTCACTATTTTCTTATATTTTACAGAAAAATAACTAAATGAAACAATCATGTGTGCAGCCTTAATCATACATACGCACATTACTGTCAATTATATTTGAGGTTTACTGCAGTTCAGGTGCAAAACCCTCATTCAGACTCTGGTTCGTCTCCATCAGCAGAAAAGGTGAGAAGTGAAACCTACAAATCAAACTGACTGATGTGTAATCTGAAGAGTTTAAGAGGGATTACTCAGCAGAAGCCGGTTAGTCACTGAACACACAGCGTGACACACACGTAATTTAACTCGCTTCACTTGTCGTTTGGCTGTAACTAAAGATTATGTCACATCAGTCTCCAAAATTATTCAGTTTACTGTGAAAGAAAAATGGAGGTTACTGCAAAATTCAGCCACATTTATCTCCAAAAAAATCCAGAAGAGGACATGAAAAGGGAACGGAGGAATCCACGCTACAAAAACTCAGCCTCAACTGGGATGAGGAAAACAGACAAACTGATGAAGGACAAGGTGAGACTGAGACAATATATAGACAGGTGGGTGATCAGGGGAACTGGAAATAGCTGGGAAGAAGAAAGGAGTACCGACTATCAAAATAAAACAGGAAGTGAGTGTTTTAACTAAACGGGGATGACAAGACACATGAATAACAATAACACCAGAGAGAAACTAAGAAACCGAGAACAAGAATAAATATATTTAATAGGAAAATATACAAAACACAATATGAACCCCAAACAAACCAACAACCAATCAGAACATTTACAAAAACAAAAATTGAAATGCTGAGCACACTAACACAGGTCAGATGTGACAGATGTGATCTGGCTAAAAAACAAAAAGAAAATCAGTGACTTTTTTTGAATAATGTTTGAAGGTAAACTGGCAAAATGCTACTTTCAGCATGCTTGAATTCAAACCAGTACTTTAACCTTAAATATGTGCTGTGTGTTAGAAAGTGGACTCAAAGTTTGCATTAAAATCACAGCCTCTCTGCTCATTTTATGTCATAATAATTTCAATTTTCTAGATATTTGAAGATCCCACAGTAGGCTTATTTTCTCGATTAATCAACGAATAGACGGTCTACACAATATCCATCAAATAAATAAAAACAGTTGTTTGATCAACTGTTGCAGCTCACCCAGGCTAAAATATTAAAACGCATTACTTTAACTTTGTAACAATTCTCATAAAAGTGGTGTAAAAGTTATAAAGGGTTGCCTTCCTTTACCATAAGATAAACACCAATTTAATAAATCCATGAAGGATGGTAGAAATGTGCTTATCATGCTTTCTGTGTTGATTTCATTTCAGTATCTACCATTTATTTATTTACTATTTACTGTACAAACAGGACATCTGAAGACAGTAGGTTTACTTTCTCGAATAATGATAATATTAAAATAATATCTATATTTTTCTATATTCCTTGGTTTATATATATATATATCTCATGTTGTTTGATGAACAGCGGATTTCCTGCCGATTACATTTGTTCGCACTATTATGATATAATATATTATAAAAACCGTTGGAGATCATTTTCCTGTCTGTTAACAAACGGCTGTTTCAGCTCTGAACTGAACCGAAACAGCAGAAACCTGCCAAAATAAACAAATAAAATAATAAAATCACTTTGCAGTTAAAACTCACCAGCTCGATGTAACGCACCCGCCTGAAGCTCACGGCCGCTGTGAGCGTCCGCGGCGGGTACTCAGTCAGGTACACGCCCTCGTCACTCAGTACCACGTGCATGTACACCTTGTTGATGGACTCCGACACCACCACGCACGGCTCGTAGGCTCGGATCCGCTCGTACACCACCCGCTCCATGTTCCGCTTCAGGAAGGAGTCCAGCCGAGCGTTTCGCCGGCACAGCACTGTCCCGGAGCCGTTCCGAGCCATGTCGGAACCGCTCCGCGGAGGCGTCGGTAACCCTCTGTGACGGTAACCTCTGCCCTGTCAGCGGGCAGGCGGAGCTCCGTCCAGCTTGTAATTTACAGTTAAACTCCACCGGACAGGTGAGGAGACGAGCGCCGGTTCTGTCGCGTCTCCAGAAAGTGGGCAGCAGGTGAAGGTGCCGCTGACCTGGCCGGTCAGTGCATCTGCGCTCTGATTGGTCCGCAAAGTGGAGCGGAACATTGCTGATTGGCTACACGTTAGACTGCTATTTAAGGGAGTAAGGCTCACTGCGCATGAGCGGATCAGCCGTGTAAGCGGGCCTGGGACGAATAAATGCAAATTGAATATTTAACAGTCATTATAGGTCAAATAAATGAATAGATTTTTATTTCAAAATGTTTGAATTATTTTTCATAAAGGAACTATTTTTAGTGGGTGATTTCTTCACATTTTATACAAATTAGACATTTAATATGGATTTAAATGTCATTTGATATTTTAATGTAGTTTTTAAACTTTTATTACAAGCTTTCATTGCATTTTCCGTCTAGGTTAGCCTAAAACAGTTCAAATTAGAAACTATAATCACTAACATGATATGTATCATAATGTATATCATTATTAACTGTAAAATATTTGCTTTCACTTTTTGAAACAACGGAGTAAACAAAGTAAATCAGCGTGGATGCATAAATAAGTAAATAAATAAATAATAACAAAGCAAATCTAAAACACTTTGAAATAATCTATAAGAATAAGTATTGATTTACATTTTTAACTAACATGTTACTTGCAGCTGTTCAATAACATAGTTTTAAAAATGGGAAATGCAAGAAAAGGAGCACTCACTCCCACCTGCCAAATGTAAATATTTGCTAGTATCAATACTAAAGTCAGCATCAGTGTGTTTTTTGACTGCTGGTTATAATCTGAATATTTACTGTATTTGCAATAATTTGGGGAATATTTTGTTTATTTCTGACATTTTATTTGCTGAAAATGAACATTATGTTGCAGTATTTGATATCAATCTATAAATTAGATATAAAACTTAAATGGATTAATTTTATCATAGAATTATAAAATCATATATCTGGTTTTAATTTGTTTGACTTGTTCCAAACTCTCTGTTCGGTGTTTGTGCACTTCCTAACTCTTACCACTAAAGGGCGCCAGACTGCAGATTATCTCAGTACCCGGCACAGATTTGCTCCGGCACAGTTTCCTTGTGTCTCTAACGCCGTTCAGTCAATAATAAATCATTGTGCTGCCACTCAGGGACAGATTGGGCTTCTGTAAATCAGGAAAAATGCTGAAAATGTGACGTTATGCGCTTCATCCTCCTCCTCTGCCTCAACTTCCTGAGGGTGACCCTTTCACATACACACAGAGGCAAGGCACTGGTTACAGCTTTAAAAGGGAGCTTTGTGAAAATATGAACAGTGCAACAAAAAAGAAAAAGTTGAACACACACACACACATCATGAAGGCGATGATGGCAGTGTTGTTTCAGAGTCTTTTATACTCCCACAGCTATGGAAAAGCTTTCAAGTAATCCTAAGTTGCAGTTTGATTATTTGAACTTCCCCAGATTTGGTGTTTTTCTTTTCTTCAGCACTGAAATGCCACCACAACACCACAAAGACACAAGACCGTGAAGGTTTATAAAGATTAAATGATAAAAATGAAGAAGTCGTGATCATTTTTCTTCTGTTTAGTTAAAGCTGTCGGTGTTTGCAGTTATGTTTCACTCGTTCTGGTCAGCAGGGCTGAACTGTACTCCTTTATCATCATCACCAAGATCATCTTCCTCACCATCACTGTGTGTCTGTGTGCAGCTGGCATCACTTGAGGATGGCCTTAATCATCTGTCAAGAGAGGTAATATCACAAAATTAGAATATTAAATATATGGTATATATACACATGTACATGAAGAGAGGTGAAAGGATATAGCACAAGAGGATGATGATGAATGGATGGATGGAAATAATATGTAGTACACCCATCATGGGTAACTTGTGGTTTCCAATGATTTCTTTGAACTGTTTGTTTTCCAGACTGGAATGGCTGCACAGCTTTAATCTTTAATGACCAAAAACATGAATTGTGAGCAGAAGTTTGAATTTATTTAGGATTTTATTTAAGATTGAGCTCTTTGGCCATGGTGACAAGAGGGATGTTTGGAGGAGTGAAGGTCAGGCTTTCAAACCTATGAACACTTTACCAGCTGTCAAGCATTTGATTTATAAAATCAAATGTGAAATTTTGGAGCCTATCCCAGCTGTAGTAGGGGGAGAGGCAAAGTACACCCTGCCAGTGTGGCGACCTGTTTGAATAATTATTCAGAACAAATATAATCTTTTGATGGAACAGAAAGCTCACCTGAAATGGAGAATTTCATTATTTCTGTCATTACTGGATCAAACTGGCTTAAAAATAAATAAATAATAAAAATCAAAGACCCGAGGCGACAGACCTGTGCTTTTCCTTCAGTGACAAATACAAAGCAAACATGAATGAGGAAAACAGAGAAAAGGGACTGAGCACCGAAAACCAACGTGAGGGCACATCACTGGCTGACAGGTGATCTCTCCGGGGGGCTGCAGAGCAGAAACATTAATGAACAGGTAATTTAAAGCAGCTTGATTTTTCCTAACACTTGTGGGAAGTGGGCAGAACTGAGACATTTTAAAAGCCAGAGGAGAGGAGAGGCTTAAAAATAAATAAATAATAAAAATCAAAGACCCAACGGGGAGGGAGAGCGCGGCAAGTAAAGGATGGTAAGGAGAACCAAGGAAGAGGAGGCGTGACGCTGTGAAAGAGTTATGATAGCTGGCAGGAGGGGTGATGAGGAGGAAGGAGGGTGTCTTGATGTTAAGATGACCCTCTTAACCTCTCTCTGGTGGTGTTTGCAACAGCTGCCACTGCAGCAGCAAACACGAAGGAAGAGGCGGATTATCGGCTCCATTTGCAGAAGATGAACCAGAGAGTGGCTATCAGCTGACGTGAGATGAACCATTCACTGAATATAAATGCAGAATTCAGCTTGAAGAGCTCACTAAATGCCACTCAGGCCTCCGTGTTATCAGGCCAAAGCACTTCCAGCTCTTTGTTCTTAATTGATGTAAAGATTCAGATGAAACATCTTCTCTGCTGTCGAATTAAATACCACAGAGGATCGCTGTCTGCTGAAAAGCTGAGT
>JAMQGT020014869.1:0-12914 GCA_024447675.2 Pterophyllum scalare | reverse complement strand
AGGCGCTACAGGTCCCTACATCCCAGAATCAGCAGGTTCAGGAACAGCTTTTTCCCCTCAGCTGTCACCCTGCTAAACTCTTACACATAAGGTGACTCCCCCCAAAAAACTGACTTAACACCCCCCACACCTACGACTAATTACTCTCCGCTGTATCTGTATATACATATCTATCGAACTTTATATTTAACAGCTTTATATTTAACTTTTCATAACTGTCTATATTGTAAATACATTTTAGTATATTCATCTTCTGTATATTTTATAGTTTATTAAATAGTATATTCAATTCATTCCTGCAGTAATACTTGGTGTTGGCTCTCACTGCAGTATTGTATCACTTCCTGTTCCTGTTTCGGAGCACAGTGGTGTTTTGGTGTCTGTTAGCTGGTTATTCTGTATACCTCGATTTATCTGGATAATTACATATTTCAGTGTAATCTTCACCTGCTTTATATAGAGCACACTCTTTGCTGAATCACCAGTATTCTCATTATTCACTTGATTTGTTTTTAGAAATTCGCTAGCTTAGCGCAGGCTGACGTAGCTTAGCTCTTAGCGGACTCACTAGCAGCATGGCTTCCTCTCCTGTCCCTCCTGCACTTTCCTGCTCTGAGTGTCACATGTTTAGTTACTCCTCGGCCTCCTTTAGCAGTAATGGTACTTGTAATAAATGTAGTCTGTTTGTAGCTCTGGAGGCCAGGCTCTCTGAACTGGAGACTCAGCTCCGCACCCTGGAAAATCCTATAGCTAGCCAGGCCCCTGTAGTCGGTGCGGACCATGGTAGCTTAGCCGCCGTTAGCTCCCCCCAGCAGATCCCGAGCAGCAGGGAAAGCAGGCTGGCTGGGTGACTGTGAGGAGGAAGCGTAGTCCAAAACAGAAGCCCCGGGTACACCACCAACCTGTTCACGTCTCTAACCGTTTTTCTCCACTCGGCGACACACCCGCCGAGGAACAAACTCTGGTTATTGGCGACTCTGTTTTGAGAAACGTGAAGCTAGCGACACCAGCGACCATAGTCAAATGTCTTCCTGGGGCCAGAGCAGGCGACATTCACGGAAATTTGAAACTGCTGGCTAAGGCTAATCGTAGATTTGGTAAGATCGTTATTCACGTCGGCAGTAATGACACCCGGTTACGCCAATCGGAGGTCACTAAAATTAATATTGAATCGGTGTGTGACTTTGCAAAAACAATGTCGGACTCTGTAGTTTTCTCTGGGCCCCTCCCCAATCAGACCCGGAGCGACATGTTTAGCCGCATGTTCTCCTTGAATCGCTGGCTGTCGGAGTGGTGTCCAAAAAACGACGTGGGCTTCATTGATAATTGGGAAAGTTTCTGGGGAAAACCTGGTCTTGTTAGGAGAGACGGCATCCATCCCACTTTGGATGGAGCAGCTCTCATTTCTAGGAATCTGGCCAAATTTATCAACCCTCCTAAAACCAGACTGCCCAGGGTTGAGACGTTTCTACTGCAGGTCTATATTTAGTCACTAATCAGGGATTAAGTATAAAAAATATTTTGACGGGGAAGGGGTCCTTCCGGTACTGGTAGCTAGCAGTATGTCCGGGAGCTGAAGTAGAGAAAAAAATAACAGCTGAAATTCTCAGCACAGCGAGCACAACACACAAACACGCAGAGAGCGGTGGAGGTGTGGGAAACATGTCAGTGATCATCCACTCAGTGTCAAAGGGAATCCGTCGCGGCAACGGAGAACTGTGGGGGTTATTTCCTGATCCCCACTCCATTCCGCTAGGTGGCGGTAATGCAGCAATAAGCTGATTTGGTCAACCGCAAACCCACAAGAAGAAGAAGAAGACGGAGGACTGTAATGCAGCTAATGTGGGTCGGATCAGATTGCATTTTTTAATTTCTTTACGATATCCGATCCAGTAATTTAGGCCAGGATCGGACAGATACTGAATATCGGATTGGCGCATCCCTAGTTTTTACCTGATATTTTTGTGTAAAGCAAACTGAACCTCAGTATATATTATTGTAGTAATATAAAATAATAATACATGAGAATAGAAATGTTATTCTAATCTAATCCAATTCCTGGGCAAGACACTTAACCCGCATTGCCTAAGTGTGACTGTGGTTGTGTGGTCGTTGGTGGTCGGAGAGGCCGTAGGCAGCTGTGGCTACATTAGTAGCTTACCACCACCAAGTATGATTGAGGTGTGAATGAATGGTGCACAGAATTGTAAAGCGCTTTGAGTACCATGAAAAGCGCCATATAAGTCTAAGGCATTATTATTATTATTATTATTATTATTATTATTATTATTAATGAATGTACTCAGCTTGAATGTGTTCTGTAGGACTTCTCTCAGACTCTCAGACTCGTTAAACCTAAAGTAACGAGTCTTTTTGAAAATGTAAGGAGTAGAAAGTACAAATACTTTTGTAAAAATGTAAGGAGTAAAAGTAAATGTAGTCAGAAAAATAAATACTCAAGTAAAGTACAGATACCTGAAAAATCTACTTAAGTACAGTAACGAAGTATTTGTACTTCATTACTTCCCACCTCTGACCACAGCAGACCCCATCCCTCCATCTCACACCAAGGTGGAATCGAACAATGCTGCTCAGCCGGTCTTTGGTAAGAAAGGTGTTTATTTTAATAAGTCAGTGTCATGATAAGGAAACAGCACTTTGAATACAACAGTGGCACAAGTCCATAAAAAATGAGAGCAAAGGTTTGTAGGTAGTCAAACTCAAAGGAACACTGAGCTTATATTTCATATAAATATGCTATGAAACTAATTTAATCTAATGCATTGTAACATCCTGCTCTTAGACCTACACAACCAGGTATTTGTAATTACACAGTTATACTTTTATAAACACAAATACACTTATTTAAATTTTCATATTTATCAAAGCCTTCTTCTCTCGGCTGCTCCCTTTGGGGGTCACCACAGCCAGAGGTGGTCAAAAAGTACAGACATTCTGTACCTAAGTACAAGTACTTGTATTAAAAACTACTCTGGTAAAAGGGCTAGGGTTAGTACTGTTCAACTTCTTTACTCAAGTAAAAGTAAAAAGTACAGGCTCTGAAATGTACTCAAAGTAAGAAAGTAATAGTAGCTCTTTGGAGGACGTTTTTACCTCATATTTTTGTGTAAAGCAAACTGAACCTCAATATATATTATTGTAGTAATATAAAATAATAATACATGAGAATAGAAATGTTCTTCCAATCTAAAACTGAATTCTAATGAATGTACTCAGCTTGAATGTGTTCTGTAGGACTTCTCTCAGACTCTCAGACTCGTTAAACCTAAAGTAACGAGTCTGTTTGAAAATGTAAGGAGTAGAAAGTACAAATACTTGTGTAAAAATGTAGGGAGTAAAAGTAAATGTAGTCAGAAAAATATATACTCAAGTAAAGTACAGATACCTGAAAAATCTACTTAAGTACAGTAACGAAGTATTTGTACTTCATTACTTCCCACCTCTGACCACAGCAGACCCCATCCCTCCATCTCACACCAAGGTGGAATCGAACCCAGACCTCTGAAACTCAAAACTAATTACGTATAGGTTTTTGGGGATTTTTTTTTACAGGAAGTTTTCAGGTAAAGGTGAGTGAAATCATGTGACTGTTGAAGGGGTGTGCTGTTTCTTGGAGACCTAACCAGCCATCAGTCATCCAGGGCTCCATACCGCTGTCTGGGTTCACTTACCCTTTGGGTACTTACCCTGGTTCACTTTATCAAATCTAACAGGAAAATGCAGGGGCCGATGAACGCTGTAGAAAATCATTAATCTGGTGATTCTGCACACGAGCGATGAAATAAAGATTTTAATAACAGTTAATAATTTTATGGCTGAGTCGCTCCCTGTGCTGCTGGTTATTTCTAAGGTGACGGCTGCACGTCAGAGCTCTGACGCTTCAACATGGATCCATTTCCTGCGCCACAGCCTGATGAAGGAGATGTCGAAATGACTTGTGTAATAGGGAATCTCACCCTGACCTGCCAGTGAAACCAGTCTGATTAGCAAATAATTCATTACAAGCATTACAAGAACACTTCCTTAAGCATCAGTCACATTTTCCTGGAAGACTCCATACATCCGGAGGATATATTTATCAACCCTCCTAAAACCTGACTGCCCAGGGTTGAGACCAGGAAGCAGAGCTGCAGTCTTACACGCCTCTCTGCAGCTTCTCTCCTCCTGCCATCCCCCCAAAACCCCATCCCCATAGAGACGGTGCCTGCTCCCAGACCACCAAAAAACAAACCTAAAATCAGCAGAAATCTATTTAAGCATAAAAATTCAAAAATGATAAATAATATAGTTTCATCAACTGCACAAAAGAATAAAACAATTAAATGTGGATTATTAAACATTAGGTCTCTCTCTTCCAAGTCCCTGTTAGTAAATGATTTAATAATTGATCAACATATTGATTTATTGTGCCTTACAGAAACCTGGTTACAACAGGATGAATATGTTAGTTTAAATGAATCAACACCCCCGAGTCACACTAACCGTCAGAATGCTCAAAGCTCAGGTCGAGGAGGAGGAGTAGCAGCAATCTTCAATTCCAGCTTAGTAATTAATCAAAGACCCAGACAGAGTTTTAATTCTTTTGAAAGCCTGACTCTTAGTCTTGCCCACCCTAATTGGGAAATTCAAAAACCTGTTTTATTTGTTATTATCTATCGTCCACCTGGTCCTTACTCAGAGTTTCTGTCTGATTTCTCAGACTTTTTATCTGATTTAGTGCTCAGTTCAGATAAAATCATTATAGTGGGTGATTTTAACATCCATGTAGATGCTGAAAATGACAGCCTCAACACTGCATTTAATCTATTATTAGATTCAATTGGCTTCTGTCAAAATGTAAAGGAGCCCACCCACCACTTTAATCATACTCTGGATCTTGTCCTGACATATGGCATAGAAACTGAAGACCTAACAGTATTCCATGAAAGCCCCCTCCTGTCTGATCATTTCTTAGTAACATTTACATTTACTTTAATGGATTACACAGCAGTGGGGAATAAGTTTTATTACAGTAGGAGTCTTTGTGAAAGTGCTGTAACTAAGTTTAAGGATCTAATTCCTTCATTATTATGCTCTTCAGTGCCATGTGCCAACACAGTGCAGAGCAGCTACCTAAACTCTGCTCCCAGTGAGGTAGATTATCTCATCGATAGTTTTACATCCTCACTGCGTACGACTTTGGATACTGTGGCTCCTCTGAAAAGGAAAGCCTCAAATCAGAAGTGCCTGACTCCGTGGTATAATTCACAAACGCTGCAGCTTAAAGCAGATAACCCATAAGCTGGAGAGGGAATGGCGTCTCACTAAAGTAGAAGATGCTCATTTAGCCTGGAAAAAGAGTTTGTTGCTCTATAAAAAAGCCCTCCATAAAGCTAGGACATCTTACTATTCATCATTAATTGAAGAAAATAAGAACAACCCCAGGTTTCTTTTCAGCACTGTAGCCAGGCTGACAAAGAGTCAGAGCTCTGTAGAGCCCAGTATTCCTTTCACTTTAACTAGTAATGACTTCATGGATTTCTTTACAAATAAAATTTTAGACATTAGAGAAAAAATTATTGTAGGACAGCCTGATAATAATGAATTACAATAGTCCAGCCTAGAAGTAATAAATACATGAATTAGCTTGTCAGCATCAGTCTGAGAAAGGATGTTTCTAATTTTATAAATATTGCACAAATGCAAAAAAGTGGTCCTACATATCTGTTTAATATGTGCATTGAAGGACATATCCTGGTCAAAAATGACTCCAAGATTTCTCACAGTGTTACTGGAGGCCAAAGTAATGCCATCCAGAGTAAGTATCTGGTTTGACACCATGATTCTAAGATTTGTGGGGCCGAGTACAAGAACTTCAGTTTTATCTGAATTTAGAAGCAGGAAATTAGAGGTCATCCAGGCCTTTATGTCTTTAAGACATTCCTGCAGTTTAACTAATTGATGTGTGTCATCTGGCTTCATGGATAGATAAAGCTGGGTATCATCTGCATAACAGTGAAAATTAATGAAATGCTTTCTAATAATACTGCCTAAGGGAAGCATGTACAATGTAAATAAAATTGGTCCTAGCACAGAACCCTGTGGAACTCCATAATTAACCTTAGTGTGTGAAGACGACTCCCCATTTACATGAACAAATTGGAGTCTATTAGATAAATATGATTCAAACCACTGCAGTGCAGTACCTTTAATACCTATGGCATGCTCTAATCTCTGTAATAAAATGTTATGATCAACAGTATCAAAAGCTGCACTGAGGTCCAACAGGACAAGCACAGAGATGAGTCCACTGTCAGAGGCTGTAAGAAGATCATTTGTAACCTTCACTAATGCTGTTTCTGTACTGTGATGAATTCTGAAACCTGACTGAAACTCTTCAAATAAACCGTTCCTCTGCAGATGATCAGTTAGCTGTTTTTACAACTACTCTTTCAAGGATTTTGGAGAGAAAAGGAAGGTTGGAGATTGGCCTATAATTAACTAAGACAGCTGGGTCAGTGATGGCTTTTTAAGTAGCGGTTTAATTACTGCCACCTTGAAGGCCTGTGGTACATAGCCACCTAATAAAGACAGATTGATCATATTTAAGATTGAAACATCAATAATTGGAAAGACTTCTTTGAACAGTCTAGTAGGAATGGGATCTAATAAACATGTTGATGGTTTGGAGGAAGTAACTATTGAAGTTAACTCCAAAAGATCAACTGGAGCCAAAGAGTCTAAGCAAATACCAGCAGTGCTGAAAGCAGCCGAACATGGAGATAAAACTTGGAGATGGTTATGAATAATTTTTTTTTTCTAGGCTAAATGAACATCTTCTAGAATAGAATAGAATAGGACTTTTATTTTCATTATACATTCAATGTAATTAATCATTATAC
Organism: Pterophyllum scalare; assembly: GCA_024447675.2. Lineage (NCBI taxonomy): Eukaryota > Metazoa > Chordata > Actinopteri > Cichliformes > Cichlidae > Pterophyllum > Pterophyllum scalare. The sequence continues at coordinate 6,012 of JAMQGT020014869.1, read as the reverse complement.
ATACAACGAAATTGTGTTCAGACAACTATCTAAGAGAAATACAGACAAGACTGACAGGGGAGATGGGTGTATGCAGCCGCTGTCCCTTAGGGCGCCGCCGCTAGTACAATCCCCGAAAAAGGAAAAACAGACACACCGTAGGGGAGTTATGTTAAAAAAATTCATCTGATACTGTACTCATCTTGAGCACCATATCAGGGTCCAAAAACCACCTTAAGCAAAAGCATATTTGCAGATTTAAAGCCGAGATAGCAATATGGTTGGGTAGAGGGGTGGGGGGGATGCAGACGGAGATGAGAGGGTCAGGGCATTATGGAGCCAGGTCCCAACTCCTAGCCAAAACAGTTCGCTGATAGAGATGGTTGTTCGTCAGCGGCCGTGGTACGCCAGGTCCAGCTCACACAAATCACAAAGAAGGACTCTGGGGAAGAAGAGCGACTGTCACACAGTGTCCTGGAGAGATATGATTTCCATGCTCAAGGCCGGCTAGGGAGCTGAATTCCTGATAATGCAGATGTTGTTTTGGAACAGGGTGCTTGTTATTTTTCTACAGCCTTCAGTTTCACTGGGGAACCCATTCAGTAAATCCAATAGTCCAAATTCATTATGTTGCCATCTTCGCTGCACAGATCCAAAATTTATCTCCAGATCCGAACCATTTTCCCCTCCGAGCTCGTTCTTAGCTGGTCTATGCGTCCAGCTTGCGGCTCAGGTCCAACTGGCTCTGAGTCTGAGTCTGTACGGCTCTGCACAGCCCATCTATCTGGTCGAGCAGTCTTGGCATATCTCAGACTTCTGCCCAGACAGGAGAGATCAAATTTACCAAAAAGCCAAATATGTAAACGTCTTCCACGTCCTCCACTGCCAGTGCTGAGAGACACACAGGTCTCCAAGAGCTCCACGAGTTGACGACGTAACCGACGGGGGTCTGTTTCACGCAGGCTCCCCTTTCCCCGATCTCATAGTGGAGAAAATTCGATCAATGGTGTTGAGGGCCCAGTTTGCCAGATCTATGTAGCTTCTTAATCTTATTCTTATAGAGGAGGAGAGGAGAGGCGCTTACAGCAAGCAGCAAGCAGATGGGGGAGGGCAGGAAGGCAGAAGAGAGATAGAATGCGACCATCTCCATGAGAGAACAGGAGGGAATGGCATCTCTACTTTAGTGAGACGCCATTCCCTCTCCAGCTTACGGGTTATCTGCTTTAAGCTGCGCATTTGTGAATTATACCATGGAGTCAGGCACTTCTGATTTGAGGCTACTCCTCCTCCTCGACCTGTGCTTTGAGCATTCTGACAGTTAGTGTGACTCGGGGGTGTTGATTCATTTAAACTAACATATTCATCCTGTTGTAACCAGGTTTCTGTAAGGCACAATAAATCAATATGTTGATCAATTATTGAATCATTTACTAACAGGGACTTGGAAGAGAGAACCTAATGTTTAATAATCCACATTTAATTGTTTTATTCTTTTGTGCAGTTGATGAAACTATATTATTTATCATTTTTGAATTTTTATGCTTAAATAGATTTCTGCTGATTTTAGGTTTGTTTTTTGGTGGTCTGGGAGCAGGCACCGTCTCTATGGGGATGGGGTTTTGGGGGGATGGCAGGAGGAGAGAAGCTGCAGAGAGGCGTGTAAGACTGCAGCTCTGCTTCCTGGTCTCAACCCTGGGCAGTCAGGTTTTAGGAGGGTTGATAAATATATCCTCCAGATGTATGGAGTCTTTCCAGGAAAATGTGACTGATGCTTAAGGAAGTGTTCTTGTAATACTTGTAATGAATTATTTGCTAATCAGACTGGTTTCACTGGCAGGTCAGGGTGAGATTCCCTATTACACAAGTCATTTCAACATCTCCTTCATCAGGCTGTGGCGCAGGAAATGGATCCATGTTGAAGCGTCAGAGCTCTGACGTGCAGCCGTCACCTTAGAAATAACCAGCAGCACAGGGAGCGACTCAGCCATAAAATTATTAACTGTTATTAAAATCTTTATTTCATCGCTCGTGTGCAGAATCACCAGATTAATGATTTTCTACAGCGTTCATCGGCCCCTGCATTTTCCTGTTAGATTTGATAAAGTGAACCAGGGTAAGTACCCAAAGGGTAAGTGAACCCAGACAGCGGTATGGAGCCCTGGATGACTGATGGCTGGTTAGGTCTCCAAGAAACAGCACACCCCTTCAACAGTCACATGATTTCACTCACCTTTACCTGAAAACTTCCTGTAAAAAAAAATCCCCAAAAACCTATACGTAATTAGTTTTGAGTTTCAGAGGTCTGGGTTCGATTCCACCTTGGTGTAAGATGGAGGGATGGGGTCTGCTGTGGTCAGAGGTGGGAAGTAATGAAGTACAAATACTTCGTTACTGTACTTAAGTAGATTTTTCAGGTATCTGTACTTTACTTGAGTATTTATTTTTCTGACTACATTTACTTTTACTCCCTACATTTTTACACAAGTATTTGTACTTTCTACTCCTTACATTTTAACAGACTCGTTACTTTAGGTTTAACGAGTCTGAGAGTCTGAGAGAAGTCCTACAGAACACATTCAAGCTGAGTACATTCATTAGAATTCAGTTTTAGATTGGAAGAACATTTCTATTCTCATGTATTATTATTTTATATTACTACAATAATATATATTGAGGTTCAGTTTGCTTTACACAAAAATATGAGGTAAAAACGTCCTCCAAAGAGCTACTATTACTTTCTTACTTTGAGTACATTTCAGAGCCTGTACTTTTTACTTTTACTTGAGTAAAGAAGTTGAACAGTACTAACCCTAGCCCTTTTACCAGAGTAGTTTTTAATACAAGTACTTGTACTTAGGTACAGAATGTCTGTACTTTTTACCACCTCTGGCTGTGGTGACCCCCAAAGGGAGCAGCCGAGAGAAGAAGGCTTTGATAAATATGAAAATTTAAATAAGTGTATTTGTGTTTATAAAAGTATAACTGTGTAATTACAAATCCCTGGTTGTGTAGGTCTAAGAGTAGGATGTTACAATGCATTAGATTAAATTAGTTTCATAGCATATTTATATGAAATATAAACTCAGTGTTCCTTTGAGTTTGACTACCTACAAACCTTTGCTCTCATTTTTTATGGACTTGTGCCACTGTTGTATTCAAAGTGCTGTTTTGTTATCATGACACTGACTTATTAAAATAAACACCTTTCTGACCAAAGGCCGGCTGAGCAGCATTGCTCCCATCATGAACCCAGTTTCACGTTAACCCTCACTACAGCCGCCCGATCATATCTAAGTTCTCACTGAGTGTCGTTTCCAGTGTGCTAATTAATCTTTAGGTGTGAGATAAACACATTAAAGGCATGACGTGCAAAAGGTTATGAAGACCAGTTGAAATCTTCCTGAGTGACACCAGAGTCCAGGGTTGACAGATCGCAGTGACAGCTGCACCATTTTATCAGGTTACTTCCCCAAACAGAAGCAGCAAAATAAGCCTGATATCAGACTAGTTACCCAGGGTGAAGTGAAGGGGACTGAAGCGTGAGTCATATCTCAGCAGGGATGAAAATACAGGGTCAAAAATACAAGGCAATAAGGACGTTGGTGGTTAATGCACATTCAGTGTTTTCTAACTTTTTTGTGCTTCAGTGTCTGAGAACACCGTAGAAAAGGGGGCATCATTTCTCTTCTTCCACACAAAATGGACCAACTGAGTGAATTCACAAGCTCATGTATTTATGAGGTGATAAACAAATATAAAGCTTTTAGTTTCTTTGTTTTATTCTCTTGTTTTTAGGGAACTCCAATTCTGAGCATTGCAACTTTCCACTGCCCCCCGGTGGCTAATATGGGTACTGCAGGTAGGCAACAAAGTCCATCCATCTTCAGCTTCTCCAGTGTGGAGCCTGTCCCAGCTGTCACATCTGTGTAATATTTACACCTATAAACACCAGAAATAATGAAGCAAATCCACGACATTTAGACATTACATGTTACTCTTCAGTTTCTATTTTATTTTTTTTAATCGCAGAAGATTTACTTTATGGATGTTTTTGAAAAAAGCTGCAATAGTAATCAAAATATAAAAATGATTTTAGCACTCCGCTGTGTCCACCATCAGGATGAAGCTGAGATCCTCATGTTGGAGCTGATTACAAGAAAAAAAATGGCCAAAAGTTTTGACGGTGGCACAAATTTATTAATTTTGAAGTTTCAGTTTTAGTTTTGATTTAATTATTTCTGACCAGGGTTATAATAGTTTTGGATTTTACATTATAGCTTAGTTTTAGTTCGTTTTCGGAGCGGTTTTGCTCGTTTTTATTAGGTTTTATTTTTGGTTTAATGCTTAGTTTTAGTCTTTTATACTTTGTCAGGTGACTACTGTGTAATAAAAACTCAACAAAAGATACAGTTTAAAAAAATGCATTCAACAACCAGCTGTTCACAGACAGCAGCACTACGTGCTTAATGTGTGTAATATTAAGGACACACATGAACATCAGCAGGGAGAGACAAAATGAAAAACATGAACTCCAACTCTACAATAAAGTTCAGCGTCAGTGCAGCACACGTGGTGTGTAACATCAGAACACAGTTAATGTTTGACAAAAACAAACTGAACTCTTTGAAGGAGTCAAAGGTCAAATCCAGCTGCATCCTGATGTTCTCCACCACCTGATGCTGCTTCTGTTTTGGAGCTAGCTTGGTCAGACGATCACTTTTTGGCAAACACTGAAAATCACTTTTTGGCATTTCATAAGTTTCAAAGACTTTTATTGGAAACTAAATCTGATGTATGCACAGAGTATTTACAGACTTGATCTTCACAGCTTCAGAGGTTCTCTGTGTGCTGCAGATCCATTCCTGCCTTATCAGCGCTCCAAGTGATCGACCACAGAGCCTCAAACTCATACGCACAGACTCCTGGATCACTGGAAGAAGCTGGTCTTTGGTCAATCCTTCACTTTACTGAACATTTAGAATTTAAGTTTTAACACATTTTTCAGATGATTCCCCCACCACTTCCTCCCAGCTCCCATTTATTTACCCCGACAGTCTGCCATGTTTGCGGCTGTCTGGTTGGCAGATCCTTTGACCGCTGCGCCACCAAAACATTCAGATTGTGTCCCATCGTAAAGCTGCAGAGCTCCGTGTGATGTCACAGAGCCCAGGAGTGACATCACCGCAGCATTACACCTGGACCCAGGTCTGAAGCGGCCTGCAGCACCACCTCTGCAGGTTCCGTGATGGTCCTGGTGGTCTGAAGCGGTCTAGAACGCCCCCTGCTGGACCTTCCTGAACATCTGCTGCCTCTGCTGGGCCGTCATGGTTTCGGCGCTCTGCAGCAGGTTTGCGATGATCAGCGTCTGCTGCACGCTGGACGATTTGACCCAAGCGCGTCCGTTCATCCCAACCACGAGCTCACAGGGGAAGAGCTGCTCGAGGTCTGAGCGGATGTCGCTGTGGGGGGCCAGCAGCCTGAGGGGGGAGGGGGACAGGACTCAGTCATGTTTAGGCTGATTTAGGACCTTACTTACTTTGAGTGTTCAGAGTAGAAAAGCACTATGTAAGAACTAGTCCAATTAATTCAATTCAATTCAATTCAATTTTATTTATATAGCGCCAAATCACAACAAACAGTCGCCTCAAGGCGCTTTGTATTGTGGGTAAAGACCCTGCAATAACACAGAGAAAACCCAACAGTCAAAACGACCCCCTATGAGCAAGCACTTGGCGACGGTGGGAAGGAAAAACTCCCTTTTAACAGGAAGAAACCTCCAGCAGAACCAGGCTCAGGGAGGGGCAGTCATCTGCTGCGACCGGTTGGGGCTGAGTGGAGAGAGACAGGACAAAAGACATGCTGTGGAAGAGAGCCAGAGATTAATAATAATGATTAAGTACAGAGTGAAGTATAAACAAGTAAATAAAGGTGAATGAGAAAGAAGACAGTGCATTATGGGACCCCCCTCAGCAGCCTAGGCCTATAGCAGCATAACTAAGGGGTGGTTCAGGGTTGTCTGATCCAGCCCTAACT
>JAMQGT020014868.1:0-83680 GCA_024447675.2 Pterophyllum scalare | reverse complement strand
TAATCATATTCTGCAATGCTGTTTTGAATTTTGAATGTCACAATAGGGCTTAACTAGTCATAACTTTCTCATGACTTCCTCATATTTGCAGTCTTTGCGTAAAGTGATGTTGTGGTATTGTGTGCAGATAATTCTAGTTCTACTTCTTCAGAAGCTCAATGTATTTTTGTTAAAAGGAAAGCAAATGTTCTTGAGTATTTTTTGGGTAAATACTGTGACTTAAAAAGAAGGCATCAAGGGTTCCATCTGTACTTAAGCTACTCTGTCACAAGCTGAAGACTTAAAAAGCACACGTGACGGACTGGACATCTAAACTGAAATATGCTACAACAGTGCAGCTGACTGGACCCACTAACAACCTAATATTAGAATGCAGAGAGACTTAAGCATGCACTGAGTCAGAACAAATGTGACCAATGCACACCTTACTACAATAATCTGCAATGACTTAAGCACCACTAGAATGTATTGAATTTGCAACTCAAGTATTGATCTTAGAGTTCCTTCAACTCGTCATCATGAATGTCTTCAGTCTCATTTGATGGCAGCTGACTGGACTGTGCTGAGACACCTCCTACTTATGCTTTTGACAATAAAGTAACATATTGCTTGTCATCTATGAAGAGTTGTGATAATTTAATTCTGTAACTATGACCACAAATATAATTGGGAAAATGGACCATATAGTACTTTGTGTTAAAATGGTAACTTCAACTGCCAGTCAAAGCCCACACTTTCTATTATGACACTGGTTTTCATGAAGTACAGCAGCAGGGTTGTGCTTTGTTTTGTTTTTGTTTTTCCTATTTTAGAAGATTTTTGTTTTGTTTTTCAGGTATTAAAAAATAGAAGCTTTGTGATGTTGGCTGTCCTCTTCATTCATCATCTTTGACCATATGGAATCCTGAACAAGCCAAAACTGTTGCCTCATTATACTTGTTTTAAAAAAAAAAGTCTTCACCCAACTGCTTTCATATGCTCCGTCACTCCCTATGAAAAACATTTATTAGGATTCTTTATTGTACCCAGAAGGACACTAGACCTAGCTGCACTAATGTTTCAAATGTCTTGTGAAAAATGACTACCAACCTGAATATATGTGTATGGGAAATGCCACCAATGTGAACTGAAGGAGCCACCTACAAACAGAGTCAAATATTACCCTCAGTTTCATACAGGAATGACTGAAATGGTTGTATATATTCACTCGCATGCACAACGCCAAACTGCCTGCAGTCAGTGAAGACGTGAACTGTACAAATGCCAAAAACTTTCCTCACAATCTGGCTGTTGTGTTTCAAAAGCAATGTGACACAGCTGGAGTGCTTTGAGGGTGGCTGTGGCTGAGGAGGTAGGGCAGGATACCTACCAGTCAGAAGGCTGGTGGTTCCATTCCTGGCTGCTCCAGTCTGCATGTAAAGGCCAGATACTGAACCCCCAGTTGCCCACGATGCGTTCATTGGAATGTTAGATAAAATGCACTTAGAGGCAGAAAGTGTATGAATGGGTGAAGGTGTGTTGTATAAAGTGCTCTGAGTGCTCATACAGAGTAGAAAACAGCTATTTATGAACCAGTCCATTTACTTTAGTGTTGCCTGTCAAATTTTTGCAAACATTGATTATTTGTTGTTTACATGGTAAAAAATGACCAAGTCAACAGCTATTCTGAGGAAGTCATGAGGAAGTTCTAGTTAGATAATCATGATTACTGCATGCAAAATTCAGCAGAATACACACTTACTGCAATACTGCTCAGTTCAAGAAGATGCTAACTTGATCAATAGCTTGTAAATCATCTTTTTTTGTTCAGTTTCTTTTTTTTTTGCATTAATTAATGGTCATACATTAAGGCATACGAGGGATACTGTTAATGCACATGCTCCTGACAGTCTGTGAACTCAGAAACATCTTAAAGAAATAGATATGCAGTAGAACCATCGTAATTTTAAATGTCATTCAACCAGGTACACTGTAACACTGACTTTAACAGTTGTTACTAAATCACATAAACATGCAGAAGTGAAAAGGATACATTACATGAACACAACATGCTAAAAAAAAAATCCTAATTGATTTGAACATAATGGTATCATATAACCTTGGCTTAGCCAATTTAAAATAAAAAACAAAAAGTAAAGAAGAAGAAGAAATAAGGAAGAGATCACAGTGGCTAATATCACTGTGATGAAATAGGTTTAGCCTGGCTGCTGGGCAGCTCAGAGACTGAGTCCCAGTACATATAAAAGCTCTACATGAATGTGGCCAATGACTCACATCCACTTCTTCTCATGTCCTTCCTTCAGTTTTGGTAACTCTATTTTAAACCTACAGAGAACTTCATCAGCACATTTCTCTTTCTTTCTAAGACAAACAGATTTTTGAGTTTTCTGTTTTGAAGCACTGTCCTCCGAACCTGCAGAGCAGCATCTTTCCATTCTTTGAAGCTTTGTACTCTTTGGAGTTTCCCATTATTTTGCTTCACTCTCACAGTACTTGATTTATGATGGCAGGAGGTATTGTTTTTAGCAAAAACCACTTACTGCTTGAATCTTGCTTGACAGTAAACAGCAGGCTTACACACTAGACAAGGGGCTGTCTAGTGAGCACATCGAGCAACTAAAGAAACAGAAATTTGCTGCAGACGTTGCCCTACACTAATGCAGAACTATAAGATGGATAATCATGATTATATCATTCTTATAGAGCACTTTTCTACTCAACATAAGCACTCGAAGCACTTCATGTCTCATTCTCCCATTTACACACACATCCAGACAAGCACTTTCTGCATCTAAGTGCTTTCCACATAACATTCATTGTACTGGTCATGTGTTTAATGGACACACAAAAGTAATAAGTTTATACAGCAGGCTCATTGAACCCCCTTCAGCATCAACAACTGTTTTTTGTGCATCTTTGTAAGACTTGTTAGAAAGTCTGAGAATTCCAAAATGTTAGCAAAGCAACTTGTTCAGTTTCATTTTATAATTATTTTAATCTCACCTCACCGTCTACTGCATCAAAGTGAAATTAGTCACAACGAAACAGGAGGACCTAACACGAGCGCTCACCCTCAACAGTCAGCATTCCTGATAAGCAAAGTTTAGAAGAATGTGGTTGGAGCTCGTGGCTTTGAGGTGCTGGTGTGAGTGGCGCAGCATTCTGTGAAGCAGAAGTTTGATCGGGTGTGAAAAATAAAAGGTAAAGTTACAAACAGAACTTCACATGAATGACTGACGGGTGTGTTCAGAGTTGTAAAAGAATATAAGAACAGTGTTAATTACTATTAGATAGAGAAGAGCATTTGCTACAAGTGAAGTTTCGAGGTGCTTTACTTGAGTCTTTCCACGATGATAACAGTCTGACAGAAAGCAGCAACACATGCTGATCATTATATGCTGTGAGTCAATCAGTAAATGTAGAACATGTGTGGGGGGATAAGCCTGGGAGACAGACACTCCACCCACAGGAGGACCAGCAAGGAGAGAAAGAGAAAGAGGTGAGAACCCCAGGCCTGCCAGAACATAACAGAAAAACATGAGCCTATGTCTCATAAGCTCGAAATATCTCTCAAAATAAAGGGGCCTTTTAATTATGGTACACATAATTAAAAGGCCCCTTTATTTTGTAAAGAAGTCATAATGAAGAAAATAATGTAGGATATAATTAATGAGCTTTACTGGTGTAGGTCGGGGTTCCGTGTACTTTATCACAATTAGACTGAAGCAGACGCCCGTCCCTCTTTTCAGTCTTTATGCTAAACTACTCTCGTTGGGTCTTTATAGTTGTAGCGAGGATTTTTATACCAAAATGTTAAACTATTCCTTTAGGAAACACACACCAACACACAAACTCCAGATACTGAGGATTTTATGTTCACAATAAATATGGAAGTACGTTCAAATGGTTGTAATCAAAAGTGAGAAAAAGAAACGAGGATCGGATCGTTGTGACTAATGTATTTAGTGTGGCTGTCTGAGTCCTTGTGAACATAAAAGCACCGGATGAATGAGTCCAACTGCCGACAACTTCCCAAGTCCCTCCCTCAACAACTCTCTTTTTATCTCACAGAAAAAGTGATCGGCACATTTCTCTTTGCTTCGAGGACAAACCTGCCTTTCACTTTGCTGTTTTGAAGTTCCTCTGTCCTCATTCCAGCACCTTACTAATACAGAAGCACATACATGGGTATTAAACTCCCACGACTTTAACTTGTATTATCATCATTGTCAGCAGAAGCAGTGGGAAATGTCATGGTCATGTGATCTCCTGTAAAGACAGATGATTATAATCTGAACAACAAGTTTACATACGCAAGTAAACAAACACTTTAAGCACATGGAGACAATAAAAGAGAAAAAATCAGGACAGCCAGCCTCTGTCAGAAGCTGAGAACATGAGGAGACATTCATCATTTCACTTTATTTTATACAACTTTTTGAATATGTCTGAAATAAGAAAAAACGTCTGATCTCATTCCAGAGGTTCAAGAACAGTCTGGCTTTTATCTGAAAATGTAATCTGTTCCAAAATCAATGATCCCAGAGACCTTTCTGTTTCCTCACTGCCACAAACACAGGAAGCTGGATGTTTACATCCCAACGTCAGAAAAACTGAGCCTCTCATATCTGAGAAAGAAAGAAAGAAAGAAAGAAAGAAAGAAAGAAAGGTGGTGATAAATACGTTGCTGTTGTGCCTTCACTGCCAGATGATTGTAGTTCATTATCATTGCTACTTTCCTCAAATAAAACTTAGCTCACAGGCAGAGTTCAAAGTGCGTCCAGCAAACAGGAAACAGCTCACTGCAGTGGCAGCTGTCCTTTCTGGGTTCACAGGAGAGTTTATGCTTTCTTTTTACCTTTAAAACTTTAAGCAGCTGGTGAATCATCTAACTGAATTATCTAAAAAAAACAAAAAAAAGCAATTTTGCCTTATTTATATTGTATCTTTTGCTAAATAGTTTATTTGAAACATTGTGCCTTAAATAGCTCTTGTGGTTAATGCTGCTCCTCACTTTGATTAGATCTGGCCTTCTGTGTGACGGGAAAGGTGACATCAGACCACAGGAATGTGTCTCTGAGAGCAGACTGCTCTCTGATTGGTGGAGGGTCGCGTCTGGATGTGACCGGCCGGAATTTGGGCGGAAACAAACCACATTATACTGACTGTGGTAGATGAGCAGAAGCAGAAGGAGGCTCGGAAACGCGCGGTCAACGTGTGGAGAGACTGACGACCTTTATCAGCGGGCATTTCACCCCTTTTTTTTCCTTTTCTCATTCAGTGACATTATTTTTCACCAGCAAGCGGAATGTTACCAGTGTCTGTGACAGCTTTCCTGTGCGTTGTGTTGTGTGCTGGTGCTGCCCCGGCTGCAAGCACTAACAGTAAGAAAACTTTCTAGTACAAACTGACGTTCACTGCAGTGTGTTTAGAACTGTTAGAGATAAAAAAAATAAATAAATAAAAAAACAGACAAAAAACTAAATAATCTCATTAACGGTTGTAAATCAGTGATCAACTTACGTCCTTCAGTGTTTTGTTCGTTCAACCATCCAAAACTACTAAATATTCAATTTGCGGAATAAAATTGTAATTGGCATTTTCTCAGTACTCTGGCTTCAAAATGGTTCATAGTTAAAACTGATGGCAATTCAAAATTTGTCAGAGTTAAAAGTGAAAGTTGTCTTATTTTGTGTGTATGTGTGTATTTTTTTCCTTTTTGTTCATACACAAAACTGAGAAGTAGAAAAATATATTTTAAAATCTGTACCTAGTAAAGATCTAGTAATTCTGTTGATTTTGAAACCATTTGATATTAAATGAAAATGCTTATCTTTCTGTTGATCTGACACATTTTTTTCTCTTTTCAGTCACTAAGGGACCAAGGACCTTCATATATTTTGACAAATCAGCCACGGATGAACCAATAGACTATGTTGATGAAGATGGCAAATTAAATCGTGGTCAGGCGCCTAACAGAACAATTCCCAGAGGAGGACTTTCAGAACATGCACTGCTGTTTCTAACCGGCCCCGTGTCCACCATCCTTTTACCTTCCTTCTACACCCTGGTCTGCTCCATCAGCGTGCCCATTAATGTCTGCGCTCTGCTTGCCTTTGCTCGGGGGATCCGTCCTAAGAAGCCAGCAGCAATCTACATGCTGAACCTGGCCTTTGCCGATCTGCTCTTTGCACTGATGCTCCCCTTCAAGATCTCCTACCACTTTGAAGGCAACAACTGGAAATTTGGCCAGCTCATGTGCCGTGTGGTCACTGCTGCCTTTTACTGGAACATGTATTGTTCTGTTCTTCTCATAGCTTGCATCAGTGTGGACCGGCTGCTTGCTGTAGTTTATCCCATGGACTCTCTGGTTTGGAGGAGGCCAAGGAACACAGTCATAGCCTGTGTAACCATGTGGGTATTATCCTTTGCTGGCTCTGTGCCTCTCATCACCTCCGACCAGACTTTTCACCTCAGTGAGCTCAACATCACCACCTGCCATGATGTCCAGTCCCAACAAAATATCATCTGGTTAAAGATCTACTTCCTCATCCTTTGCTGCGTCCTCTTCTTCCTGCCTCTGCTCATCACAGTGGTGTCCTACACTCGAGTCATCTGGTCACTCAGCAGCATCCAGCACAGGCTTCCTGGAAGCTCACGCAAAAGGACAAGAGCAACGGTGATGATTTTGACAGTGCTGGTGATATTTGTGCTGTGTTTCATGCCCACAAACTGTTTCCTGCTTGCTCACTACCTGCAATTTAACGAGGGACTCAAGAAGAGCCAGGATACACCCGATGGCTCCTACGCACTCTATCTGGTGTTTCTGTGTTTGGGAAGTCTGAACTGCCTCCTGGACCCCCTGCTGTACTACTTTGGATCCTCCCAGTGTCAGAAGCAAGTGTCCAACATGCTGAAGTGTCATAAGGCTACAAAGAGCAATTATATCACCCATTCGTCATTGGATTCATGCAGATCCAGCACCAGACCAATGCTGAAATCCAGCTGTACACAAACTTCCAAAATCAGCTCTTCATTTAAACTGGACTCTTAAAACTACTCATCTAACTCTCACGAGATGACATTTTTACTGGTTCTTAACTGTGATTTTTTTTTTTTTAAAGTTATGAAACAATAGTTTAAGCTAATATATAAGCTTTAGCTCTCTGCGGATAGCTTTCTTTTCCAATCAGAATGAATGAGCAGTAACTGAACCCATCATGTCAACAGAAGCATTTCAGTCCTGGTTTCATAACTGCAGATGGCTGATGACACATCTGTAGTTGCGCCTTTTGAATGATGAAGGGAGTTGAGTTTAGATGAGACTCTGCGAGTTAGGGCAACACTTCATGCACTCAAATGCTTCTATTTTTGAACTGCATGAATAAAGGCTTACTGTATGTAAGTATTATTGAATGTAGGAGTCTATGTTTTGTGCATATTTGCGGAGCTTATGTTAAAGTGTTTATTGTCGCACCAGTGAACAGCTGTTGCTGCCTCCTTTTTATGTGGCACTTTTATTTCCATTTGATTTATTTTTATTTCATTTCCGATATTATTTTTTACTGCATTTTGTCACTGAATAAATATTTTGACTCACACTATGATCACGTTTTAAGACGGTCTATCATTTTTAAAGCAGAAAAAGAAACTACATGATAGTTTGCTTCATGCTGCCCTCTACTGGTGACAAGTGTGCATTACCGCTTTTCTAGTTTTCTAAAGGCATCGGTTCACCCCACTGTACCAATGACCTTTTTTCGCCTGTAGGTAGTGTTGTATTGCTCTACAAGTCCAACACGGGACCCCAACCACCTCCACTACTAGTGAGGCACTTACATCTAGTATTTAGTGACATACTGGGCAGCAAGTAATGATTATTTTCAATACATATTTATGAGTTAGTCTGTGCAATATCAGGAAATTGTGAATTATCACACGCTGGAATTTCATCTTGGTGTCTTCTTTGTACAGCCTGAAACATATTTGGATTTGCAGTGTTTTAAAAGTCACATTTGAAGGCTACAAGCAGAATGTTTGGAATTTTTGCAAAAAGAAATGATTCACTTATCAATGCGGAGGTGACTTGAGAATTCCATAAGAACTCATTTTGAAGTGGGGAGTGTGATCATGCACAGCCCACAGAAACTATCTTTACTTACAGTACTGTGCAAAAATCTTGAGCTACCTCACATCTTTTTATTTTTCTGGGAAAATTAGTTAAAGGTACAGCAATTTATTAAAACGTGCAAACATGAAAATGCAAGACAGAGTTGAAGGACAATTCTCCCTTTGTTCCATTTGCTGTCAAGATGCTCCCACACTGCTTCCATAATGTTGAGGCATGGGTTCTGGGGAAACCATTCCACGAGTGATAGTGTTCCATTTTCTGATTTTCTATCCAGCTGTGCTTTAATTGCATTAGTAATATGTTAGGAATCATTTTCATGCTGAAAAATGAAGCCATTGTCAATCGGATGCTTTCCACATGGTATTGCTTGGTGGATCGGAATTGGATGGTAATTCCATCAATTCTGACAAGATCCCCAACACCACTGATTGAAATGCAGAACCAAACCATGAGCATAAAAAATACAGAGCCTCCACTGTGTTTTACAGATGGCTGTAGGCACTCACTGCTGTACCTGTCTCCTGAAGACATGCATCTCCTATTCTACCACATCCCAAAGGTGCTCTGTTGGATTGAGATCTGGTGACTGAAGGCCATTTGACATGAACTTACTGTCATGTTCAAGAAGCCAGTTTGAGATGATCTGCGCTTTGAGACATGGTGCATTATCCTGCTGGAAGGAGCCAAATGCTCAGTTAGTACTCACAATATTAAACCACCAGCAGCAGTCTAAACTTTTGACAAAGGGCAGAATGTATCCATGCTTTCATTTTATTTATGCAATATTCTGACCTTACCATCTGAATCTTGCAGCAGAAATTGGGCCTGTGCACCTTGCAGCCTCAGTTTTCTGTTTTCAGCAGTTGGCACCAAGTGTGGTCTTTGAAGTTGTTACTCATCTGCTTCAAGCTTTGATGTGCTGTGCATTCAGAGGTGCTCTTCTGCATACTTTGTTTCTAATGAGTGGCTACTGCCTTCCTATCAGCTTTAAGCAGCCTGGCCATTCTCTTCTGCTCTCTGGCATCAACAAGGTATTTTGGCCCAGAGACTACCAGAACTGCTGCTCCCCCTCTGAATTACAACTCCTGCTCCCAACAACCAATGTGAGCATGAAGGGTTGTCTGTCTCTTTGTGTTAGCTCTGCGACAGGCTGGTGACCTGTACGGGGTGTACCCTGTCTCTCGCCCGAGGTCAGCTGGGATTTTTCCTTTCCACTGTCGCCAAGTGCATAGGGTGTTGTTTTGACTGTTGGGTCATCTCTGTAATTATAGTAGGGTCTTTACCTTACACTATAATGTGCCTTGAGGCAACTGTTTGTTGTGATTTGGTGCTATATAAATAAAAATGAATTGAACTGAATTGGTGCCACACCCGAGAACAGGAAAGTGAAGCTGCAATTTGCAAACAAACAGCTCTTTAAAACAGCTTAAAACCTTAAAGACGCAACAATTGAGTGCACCAACAACTGTAGCGGTTTAGTTTCCTGTTTCAACCACAAGAAAACAAAACATCACCTACAATAAAATCCACAGTTATACACCATACAATAAAATGCAAACAATACTAACTCTGAGTGCGTTGTGTAGGGGCCCAACCACAAACGCACAACTGAAAGAGTCCCACAGTTCTACGAGAAACAAAAAAAAAGAAAAGAAACATTTTCACACAAGATTACAAAGAAAGAAAACATGAAATAACCAAATATAAAACATGGGGGATACCATGAAGTGCAAGAAAAACACACGGCCCTCATCCCTTCAGGTCTACCAGGTCATGCAACCTTCAACCACACCAATGAGCCTGTGGACAGGGCATGACCCTCTAAAAGAGTTCACACAACCATATACACCATACACAGAATGCACCTGACTTAAGCTACATATGAGCAGATTCCATGACACGGGCCTGTTTACCTCAAAATCACTGCTTGTTCCCCAAGCCTAGCATGTGGCCTCCTGCTTGGTCTAATGAGGCAGAGCTAGATTAACTTCCTGCTTCCTGAGGTGGTATTTGTAGTTTTCCTCCCCCTTCAGCTACAGCCCTCACAAACCAAAGAAGACTCCCCGGACTCGCCCGCTAGTGGCAACAGAAAACCTCTTCCCACACGTTTTCCACCCAGCTACTTATGGATTCCTCCTGTCCTGCATCAACAGTTTAGTCTGCTGGTGGCTTAATATTGTGTTTGCGCCCCTTAGTTCCAACTGAACACCACAGCCTGTGCGAGTGTTGTTGCTAACCATTTCCATCCCTTTGTGACCACAGCGTACATTCTGATGTATCTTCTGTCATCTGGAGTGTTTATTCCACTGTGACTCAGTATCTGAGAACATGGGTTTATCATTACTTACACTGAGCTGTTTTTAAATGCCTCCCTCTCTCTTTTGATCACTCGCAGAGGCAGAGGAAATCCACACAACACAGGGAGAAGACTCATGTTGTCCCTGAGATTTCACCCTAGAAACCTTCTTCCTGTGAGGTGAGAGTGGCAACCACTGTGACACTGCAGATTTTGTTATCTCTATTTTTGCTTAATATTCATTTATATATTTTTATATATATGGAAATAAAATTCCATCCAGTTCATGCCATAGATCCAACTTCAGACTTTCTTGTCATTTTTAAAGTCATCTTGAGCCATAGCTCTTCAGAAAACAGTGGCCCTTCAGCTTATCTAACGTTTGCTGAATATCAGAAATGGTCTCAGGGAAGGTTGGCTGTCAAGAAGCCATTCTTAAGCAAGGAAAGTGGGGAGAAAAGAATTAAATATTCCAATTACACAAGGACTGGACTGGAAATCAGTGGCAACAAGTCTTAAAGAAGAACAGAAAGAGAGGTGGCTCAAGACTTTTGCACAGTACTGTATGTAAAGAAAGTTTTCACTGCGATTGGTTTTTGTGGGCTGTGCACGATCACACTCATAGCTTCAAAATGAGGAGTTCTTATTGAATTCTCAAGTTGCAGATATAATGCAAACTTGCATCTCTACAGCCAGCCTCACAAACAGCCCTGACCTACCACAAAATTATACTGGAAAAGCCATCTGTCCTGTTTTGACCAGTAAATCCGTCAGCACTGAGGGCTACTTCCTGTTTTGTTTAAACATTCAGGTACATTCAGCAGCAACTCTGAGATGAGAGATGAATTTTGCAAAAATTCCAGACAAAAATTCCAAATTCAAGTGTAATTCAAGATGAAAGATGAAATTCCAGTGTGTGAAAATTCACAATTTCCTGATATTGCACAGACTAAATCATAAATATGTCCTGAAAATAATCATTACTCGCTGCCCAGTATGTCACTGAATACTAGATGTAAGCGCCTCACTAGTAGTGGAGATGGTTGGGGTCCCGTGCTGGACTGGTAGAGCAATACAACACTACCTACAGGCGAAAAAAGGACACTGGTGCGGGGCAGGGGTCGGCAACCCGCGGCTCCGAAGCCGCATGCGGCTCTTTCAGGCTTAAGCTGAGGCTCTGTGCCGCTTGCGGAAGTAATTTATAAGTATCCAATTGAAGTGTAGTTTATTTTTGTCAGTTCGGTTTTTGTTGTAGCTCTAAATTGGAACATTATTGTGATCTTGAAATATTAAAATAAAATCATTTTATTTATTTATTTTCGTTTCTCAATATATGCTTCACTCGCGGTAGCCGCTACCGGCTTCCGCTAGTATTTATGGTTCTCAGTATTTACTTTTCCGTGGAAACCGGGTTCAAATGGCTCTTTCCGTATTACGGGTTGCCGACCCCGCACTGCGGGGGGTGAACCGATGCCTTTAAAAGACTAGAAATGAGGCAATGAACACTTGTCACCAGTAGAGGGCAGCATGAAGCAAACTATAAGGGAAGGCGTCTTAGCTGTTTCTTGTTCTGCTTTAAAATCATAGACCGTCTTAAAACGTGATCATAGTGTGAGTCAAAATATTTATTCAGTGACAAAATGCAGTAAAGCAAACATACACAAAACATAGACTCCTACATTCAATAATACTTACATACAGTAAGCCTTTATTCATGCAGTTCAAAAATAGAAGTATTTGAGTGACATGAAGTGCTGCTCTAACAAACGGAGTCTCATCTAAACTCAACTCCCTTCATCATTCAAAAGGCGCAACTGCAGATGTGTCATCGGCCGTCTGCAGTTATGAATTGCTTCTGTTGACATGATGGGTTCAGTTACTGCTCATTCATTCTGATTGGAAAAGAAAGATCTCCACAGAGAGCTAAAGCTTATATATTAGCTTAAACTATTGTTTCATAACTTTAAAAAAAAATCACAGTTAAGAATCAGTTAAAAATGTCATCTCGGTGAGAGTTAGATGAGTCCAGTTTTAGTTCGGCCGTTCAGATTGCTTGCTTGGAAAGAATCCAGTTTAAATGAAGAGCTGATTTTGGAAGTTTGTGTACAGCTGGATTTCAGCATTGGTCTGGTGCTGGATCTGCATGAATCCAATGACGAATGGGTGATATAATTGCTCTTTGTAGCCTTATGACACTTCAGCATGTTGGACACTTGCTTCTGACACTGAGAGGATCCAAAGTAGTACAGCAGGGGGTCCAGGAGGCAGTTCAGACTTCCCAAACACAGAAACACCAGATAGAGTGCGTAGGAGCCATCGGGTGTATCCTGGCTCTTCTTGAGTCCCTCGTTAAATTGCAGGTAGTGAGCAAGCAGGAAACAGTTTGTGGGCATGAAACACAGCACAAATATCACCAGCACTGTCAAAATCATCACCGTTGCTCTTGTCCTTTTGCGTGAGCTTCCAGGAAGCCTGATGCTGGATGCTGCTGAGCGACCAGATGACTCGAGTGTAGGACACCACTGTGATGAGCAGAGGCAGGAAGAAGAGGACGCAGCAAAGGATGAGGAAGTAGATCTTTAACCAGATGATATTTTGTTGGGACTGGACATCATGGCAGGTGGTGATGTTGAGCTCACTGAGGTGAAAAGTCTGGTCGGAGGTGATGAGAGGCACAGAGCCAGCAAAGGATAATACCCACATGGTTACACAGGCTATGACTGTGTTCCTTGGCCTCCTCCAAGCCAGAGAGTCCATGGGATAAACTACAGCAAGCAGCCGGTCCACACTGATGCAAGCTATGAGAAGAACAGAACAATACATGTTCCAGTAAAAGGCAGCAGTGACCACACGGCACATGAGCTGGCCAAATTTCCAGTTGTTGCCTTCAAAGTGGTAGGAGATCTTGAAGGGGAGCATCAGTGCAAAGAGCAGATCGGCAAAGGCCAGGTTCAGCATGTAGATTGCTGCTGGCTTCTTAGGACGGATCCCCCGAGCAAAGGCAAGCAGAGCACAGACATTAATGGGCACGCTGATGGAGCAGACCAGGGTGTAGAAGGAAGGTAAAAGGATGGTGGACACGGGGCCGGTTAGAAACAGCAGTGCATGTTCTGAAAGTCCTCCTCTGGGAATTGTTCTGTTAGGCGCCTGACCACGATTTAATCTGCCATCTTCATCAACATAGTCTATTGGTTCATCCGTGGCTGATTTGTCAAAATATATGAAGGTCCTTGGTCCCTTAGTGACTGAAAAGAGAAAAAAATGTGTCAGATCAACAGAAAGATAAGCATTTTCATTTAATATCAAATGGTTTCAAAACCAACAGAATTACTAGATCTTTACTAGGTACAGATTTTAAAATATATTTTTCTACTTTTCAGTTTTGTGAATTTGAGGTTCAGCTCATCATTTTCAAGTTTGAGTTCTTGGAAAATTTTTATTCTGCATTTTGAATATTGTTGGAATGAGCAATGCAAATTACTTTTTTTAAGAACGTCTTTTTCCTAATTTTCTTTTGTTTAATAATGTGCTATATAAAAAAATTGATACATAAATAACCAAAACTGAGCATCATTGATAGTTGTTAAGATTATTTTTTTGATTTGACCTGCAAAAATTTTAAATAAATTAACAAAAAAATTAAACAGCAAATATTATTTAGATGATAAGGGCCACAGAAGGCCCATCACAGCTTTCTAGAGTCCCCGCACTCCTCGGTGGTTTTATCCAAATTTTAATAACTGAGAGTATTTGCCACTCTTTCATTTTTTCTGAAAGGAAAAAAGCATATGAAATATATATACACTGTTCAAAAAAAAATAAAGGGAACATTCAAATAACACATCCTAGATCTGATGAAATGAAATATTCTCATTGAATACTTTGTTCTGTACAAAGTTGAATGTGCTGACAACAAAATCACACAAAAATCATCAATGGAAATCAAATTTATTAACCAATGGAGGCCTGGATTTGGTAGTGACCCACACACACACACACATATATGTATATATATATATATATATATATATATATATATATATATATATATATATATATATATATATATATATATTTTTTTTTAATGACTAATTTTTTCAGTTGACTAAATAAAATGAACAAATGCCCATTTTTTTCACCAACATACCCAATATAGATTTTAAACATTGTGGAGTGGATGCCAGTTATAAATGTAATAGAAGGTTTTCTTACTGTTATTGTTTGCAGCACAGAACATAACGCACAGAGAAGCTGTCACAGACACTGCTAACATTCTGCTCGCTGGTGAAAAATAAAGGCCTTATACGGGAAAAAAAATGGGTGAAATGTGCGCTGTTAAAAGCCGTCAGTCTCTCCACACATTCCCACTGCTGACCGTGCATTTCCGAGCCTCCTTCTGCTGCTGCTCATCTACCACAACACGTTTAATGTGGTTTGTTTCCACCCAAATTCCAGCCGGTCACATCCAGAGGTGCCCCCCCCCGAGACCCATTCCTAGGGTCTGACGTGTGGTGGTATGTGAAACTGCAAATTTTGGTATCTCTCTGACACCAAGTGAATACAGGGGCAGTATTGCCAATACCAATACAGATACCTCTAACTCATCAAGGTAGCTAACCAAATCTGAACACATTTTAATAACTTTAAATCACTGCAGTGTGTCTGTGTTTTTTGGAGACCTGAAATGCAAATAAGCCTGTCTTTAAAACACTTTGGCAGTAAACACAAAAGCTTATTATATGCAGACATTTTTCATAGTTCATGTTTGAGGTTTTTTTCAGTTTCAATAAAATAATTTAACACACTTCTCTGGGTTGATTATATTATTTGACCATCTGATTATAGTCTGCTGAAGTAACAGCAAAGGTGATGAACAATCCTTCAACATACTAATACTGAAGAACTGACATCAGTCACGACTGAAACATCACTTTCACCACTGTATGAGTTACCTGGTTATTCTGAAAGCACTGTGTTTACTCAAACATGTCTCCTTTCTGATGAACGCTAATGTACTGAACTTACAGGGGAAAAACAAACTAAAGCAGTCCCGTCAGTATCGATCTGATACAATACCATCGATAACATCGATATTATTGATATTTGAATTGCTCCACCCACCCCTACTGATGTCACCTTTCCCATCACACAGCCTCGGGCAGATCTAATCAAAGTTACAAGCAGCATAAAACCACCAAAATTTGTTTAGGGTACAAAGTATTTTAAATATTAATTATAATTCTTTTTCTTTCTTTCTTTCTTTCTTTCTTTCTTTCTTTCTTTCTTTCTTTCTTTCTTTCTTTCTTTCTTTCTTTCTTTCTTTCTTTCTTTCTTTCTTTCTTTCTCAGATATGAGAGGCTCAGTTTTTCTGACGTTGGGATGTAAACATCCAGCTTCCTGTGTTTGTGGCAGTGAGAAAACAGAAAGGTCTCTGGGATCATTGATTTTGGAACAGATTACATTTTCAGATAAAAGCCAGACTGTTCTTGAACCTCTGGAATGAGATCAGACGTTTTTTCTTATTTCAGACATATTCAAAAAGTTGTATAAAATAAAGTAAAATGATGAATGTCTCCTCATGTTCTCAGCTTCTGACAGAGGTTGGCTGTCCTGATTTTTTTATTTATTTTTTGTCTCCATGTGCTTAAAGTGTTTGTTTACTTGCGTATGTAAACTCGTTGTTCAGATTATAATCATCTGTCTTTACAGGAGATCACATGACCATGACATTTCCCACTGCTTCTGCTGACAATGATGATAATACAAGTTAAAGTCGTGGGAGTTTAATACCCATGTATGTGCTTCTGTATTAGTAAGGTGCTGGAATGAGGACAGAGGAACTTCAAAACAGCAAAGTGAAAGGCAGGTTTGTCCTCGAAGCAAAGAGAAATGTGCCGATCACTTTTTCTGTGAGATAAAAAAGAGAGTTGTTGAGGGAGGGACTTGGGAAGTTGTCGGCAGTTGGACTCATTCATCCGGTGCTTTTATGTTCACGAGGACTCAGACAGCCACACTAAATACTTTCCCGTGTTGAGACACCTCTTACAAGAGCAGGCGTGGTTAGAATGATGCTCAAGTTGTGTGAATGGCATCAGCTGTTTGAGGGAAAACATCCAGTAGCAAATTTCAGTGGATGTTGGAGGGAAGATTCTGGTATATAATGCCAACTTTATTTGTTGGCTCTGCCAGCGAGCAGGTTTAGTTCACATTCTCTGTTACCATGGTAACTGGCTCAGAGTCAAAGTTAACGCTCTTTCTGAAACAGAAAATTTTCCCTCAACTCAGGGTTAAACTCAGAGTTGTTAGCTAGGACTGCTTCCTGGAATAGGACCTCTGTTTACCTAAAAAAAAAAAGTAGCTGGTGATTGTGTGAGGAAGGAAGATTTCAGCATGCTGAGAGAAGTAGCTGTATTAATATAACTGAAGTAAAAACAATAATGCTCAAACTATCCCCACAGGGTCAAACAAAGCATGCTTTTCATTATCTCAAACTAATTTGTTCCGACAGTGATAATCTTGAAGACTTCTCTTTAAGTCATCATCCAATTATCTTCTGACTGCTCAAAACAGAGGAAACATTTATGCAGCTCCAGGGTCGAGTTCCTGCACATCCAACAAATAAAGTTGGGTTTATATAACCGATTCGTCACTCCGAAATCCTGTGTAATTTGCTCCTGGATGTTTTACAGTTCTTTTCCTCAAGCAGTTACTGACATCCTCACATCAGGAAGATTCTAACCAGTCTTAATACAGACCTCAGAACAGTTTCTCATGACACAGACTCACGTGTCCAAATGACACCAAAACAAACAAAATGTTTTCATGTGTCAAAACACGAAAATAAGTCAATCATTTCACCTCTGTGACTAGTGAACTGGGCAGAAATAAAACTATGCAAATTCTAAATAGCTCATGGATATTTAATCAAATTTCACTTAATAAATCAAATTAAACTCAATAAAAATGGCCAATAAAATAGGTTTGTCAAGCACTTACAAATAACATGTTTCAGTTACATTAGAATTATGTTATGTGATTGAATTGGATCAGCAGATCTTGCTTTAGGCACCAGTGACAGAAGATGCTCACCATCACTCCATCTACTTTCACTGACGAGTATTTTTGGTTTTATTGTAAAATCAAGTTTATGTGATGATCAGGTGCAGTGAATTATTGAATAAACTGCTGATAAATTTAAACTGATGAGAAATTATGGTCAGTACTTGTAATGACTAACCTTTAAATGTCTATATTGTCTATACTATACATCGTTTATACAGGTTTTATCAGATTTTTTTGTCATTCTTTATACCCTGCCTCCTGTATTTTATATTTTCCAATGTTTTACTTTTACTTACTTCTTAGTTTCTTATTGTGTTTATACTTATCTTATTGTATCCTGTAAAATACCTTGCCACTGCTACAATGAAATTTCCCCATTGTGGGACCAATAAAGGGATATCTACTTCTATTTCTATTTCTATTACTATATCTATCTAAAGAAATTATTTAAAATCAATAAATTATTGCTTAATTATAGCAAAAAATAAAACAAACAATCCAATATTTAGAAATAGGAACAAAAAAATTTTTTAATTTATGATGAACAAAGTTGAAATACAAGCAAGGACATAAACTGAGAACTAACTATATGTCACGATCCTGGGCCGGTGGCCCAGTGCACCTTATATTCTTTGAGTTGTGGTGTTAGTTCTGTACAGTATTAGGATTTTAGGTCTCATAGTTTTCTGTTTAGTTATTTGTGGTTAGTTCCTGTTTCCCTCATGTTGTCTTCCCATGATCTGCGTTCAGGTGTTTGTGTTATCCCTCCGGTCAGTGGTGGTAAAAGTGGATATGCACTACATGCAATGCATGGGGGTGCCGCAAGTGGTGTGGGTGCCAAAGTGATGTCTCTAGTCAGCATTTTCTGTATTTAACAGCTGTGCATATGACATGATCAATAACAATAACATTTTAACCATTAAAGTGTTGAAATAATTCAGAAAACAGTTTTAATAAACAGTTTTATAGAACAGTCAAGTGGTCAAATGTATTTTCTCTTATCATTGGTAGTATTTTACTTGTCATGATGACAGGGGAGGCACTGTCTCACCTGCCTCCCCTGACTGCACGTCACTGGCTAAAACGGATTGTGGACTCCAAGGATGCAGTCTTCTCCACCCTGGCTGTTAACAATGCACCTGTTGATCCTCTGTGCCATGAGGAATGGGAGCTGCTGCAGGAGGCCTGCACTGTTCTGGAGCCCTTTGGGCTGGTCACTGTGGAGATCAGTGCAGACAGGTACAGTGTACAAATGTTATTATTATTTTTCAGTAATTATATTTATTAGTTGTTGCATTATTAGTGTGAGAAGCAGATTAGACATGACTGGATATATTATAATATATATAGTATAACACTTATTGTTTACTCTTTTTCAGTTATGTTACAGCCTCTAAAATGTTAATCCTGTGCAAGGTCCTGCAGAGAGTGACAGCTGAGCACCAGACCAGAGTAACCACAGGGAAAGTGAAGGAGTTAGTGGATGCTCTCTGTGCATCCATGGAAAGAAAATTCCACAGAATGGAATAAAACACTGTTTTGGCAGAAACCACCACTCTTGACCCAAGATTAAAAAAACTGGCCTTCAATGAAAATAGAGCAGTTGATGAAGCTCTTCAGAGAATAACTGCAGCAGCAGCAGCAAGATCCAGCCAGTCAAGTTCACTGCCAGCGGGCCAAGAGGGAGAAGAAGAAGCAGAGCATGAACAAGAGGAACTACAAGCATCTGCTGTTTGGAGGTTCTTTGAAGAACGAGCAACTGGTGAAAGTTCAAGGAATCCATCTGCAGATGCTATGGTGGAAGTGAGATCATATCTCAAGGAGCCCCTTTTACAGAGAAGTGCAGACCCACTGAGCTGGTGGGAAACCAAATGTTCACTCTACCCACGTCTTACACATGTGATGGCACGTAGACTGTGTATTGGAGAATCTTCTCCAAAACAGGGCAGATCATAACAGAAAGGAGAAATAGGATCAACCCTCCAAAGCTGAGGCCCTCCATATTTCTGAATGCCAATCTTTGCTAGACTTGCAAAAACTGCCACCTGGATGCTGCTTTTTCTTTTTGTTTTGCACATTTGAATTTGTATTTTGTTAAGTGTTGTTTTATTGAGTGTTGTTTCACTGTACATGGTTGCAAATTTGTAAATAACACACACACAATGAGAGACTGCACCTTTTTCTCTAAGATGACAAAGAGCAGTACTATCACTAATTCGCCATCTGATTGACAGCAATCTGATGCTGAAATCCAGCCATTCAAAAATATTAGAAATAAACAATCCACTACCAATAAACAATTCTGCACCAGTGTCTATGCACCTGTCTTTCCAGCAGGTAACACTACATTACTATTAATAACTGGAGAGTACACTGTGTGATCCAAACCACATCCATTATCAGGACGCAATTAAGGCACCCACGTATGTTCTGGGCCACAAGCCACAATCAGTTTTAATACCTCAATCACATTTTCTCAGTGTTAGTGTTCTGCAGTGTATCAGAGGAACACAAACAGACATTTTGGTTACTACTTTCAGGAGCTTAGGCACAGGTAGAAAATAGTTGCACTTATTACTTATGAAAACAAATAATGCAGGGATCCTCACATCCGGTGCTCAGAGCCGGTTTCCTGCAGGTTTTAGACGTGTCCCTGATCCAACACACCTGAATCAAATGGCTGAATGACCTCCTCAGTATGCAGTCAAGTTTTCCAGAGTCCTGCTAATGACTTCTATATCTGACTCAGGTGTGTTGAAGCAGAGACTCATCTAAAACCTGCAGGACACTGGCTCTTGAGGCCTGGATGTGAGGATTCCTGAAATAACGTCATGGCTTCAGAACAGAGAAGACCCAAGATGCAGACTAATCTGGATTTCTTACAGTGAGTTTATTTACAGTGCAGAAAGACACCAAAGGGTGATAGCAGGGACTGGCTGGGAACTCTCTGTGGCTTCCTTAAAAAGGGCTCCTGGGACCGATGTCCAAAGGGGTATGACATGCCTTCCTCCTCAGTCTCCTCCTTTCTCTCACTTGCTCTCAGGTGCTGACTAAGATGTCTCAGGTTCCTGTGTAGAGAAGAGACAAAGGATTACTAGGGGTCCACACAAAAACAGAAAGCAATGTTGTGGAGAGCAGATGGCTACTAACTGGGAGGTAAGTAGCAATCTGGCATCGAGTGCACGTTGTCCTCCAACCCAAAACACCACCAGCTGCAAAACTCGGCCCAGGTGCTACGTGCCCGGAAAGCTCGGAGGAAGACCACCTCTACAACACATTACAACAGAGCAAGAGGCCCAGAGTGAGAGAGAGGCCAGCCCAGGCCATGACAAACAATACAATGAAAAACAGCATTTTTTTTTAAATCTCACTGTAATCCTGTTTACTTTCATTTTGGTCTGCATGTGGTTATTAAAAGATATTTAGCCATCATTCACTGTTACTCTGAGGAGATGAACATTTATCATTTTCTGGATCCTCGGTCAGTAATGTAACACTTTATCACTTAGCTTACTTGCCCAAAGTCAGTAATTCTTATGGTGGAAAATGCTGGGAAATGATATTTATTTCCCAGCTAATGGTTCAGATGTCTCAGGAGACTTTGTCACTATTAAGGTGCTAATATGCTAGCTTCCATTAGTGCTGAACCACTTCTTCAGCACTTACATAAATTCAACATTTTGAGTTTTATTACAATTTACAGTATGCGGACATTAAATGCATTAGTTTTATCCTGTTCAGGGTCATGATAGATAGCAGTTTGTTCAGTCCTTTCCATGGCAACTTCAGAAGTATCCAGTTTGCAGACAATCACAGAGTCAGCCTTCCTGATCAGTTTATTCAGTCAGTGCGCTGGTGTCACAAGCTCCAATGCTGCAGACCACAGCAATGTACACGGCAACTGCCACAACAGACTAAAAATCTTCAACGTTTTTCTGCACAAGTTGAAGGATTTCAGCTTTTTTAGGAGCCTGTTCATCCCCTTCCTTTATACGGCCTCTGTTTGTTGACCTTCCAGCCTGTTGTCGATGTGGAGGCCCAGGTACCACATCAGCATGCTGTCCCAGGACAGAGACAAGCGGTGTATCTGTCCTCTTCTGAGACATGGTTAAAATCACCAGTAATAACAATAAAGGCACTAGAATGCTGGGTTGGCAGCAATCTAGTGCTCTGAATGAGTGATGTCACACGCTACCTCTGCATCAGTTGATGGTATAATGTAAAGAACAACAACAACAGATGACAGTGACCTCAATAATTCAGTAATCAAGTCCAGGCTCCCTCAGAATAATGTCAAAGCTCTCCAAGAGGTGGGATTTAAATAGCTGGTCAACCAGAGCACTTCATATGTACAGGTGCTGGTCATAAAATTAGAATATCAGGAAAACGTTGATTTATTTCAGTAATTCCATTTAAAAAGTGAAACTTGTATATTATATTCATTCATTACACATAGACTGATATATTTCAAATGTTTGTTTCTTTTAATTTTGATGATTATAACTGAGTAATGAAATGGAGCAAGTTATACGCAGGTGGATAAGTCACATGAACTTAAAGCAAAGTTTAAAAAAAAGCACTTAAAGCCCCCCCCCCCGTTTCTCTTTTGTCTCCTTCTCTCTCTCTTTCCTCTCTCTCCAGTGTTCTGTCTTTCCCTTCTCCTGCTCCCGTGGTTGTCTCAGGATCTCTTGAGGCATTTCCCTCACCTGTTGCAGCAGATCTAATTACATACCTGATTCCCATCTTCTCATTTTATATATACATTAATATTTAGAAGGACCATTTCCTCTCCACCCTCGCTTTATCATTAATCTTGCTCTGTGGTCTCAAACTCCCGGCCCGTGGGCAGCATCCAGCCCGATTTGATTTCAAAAATATAAGATAATCTTGCCCTTTAAGTTACTTTTTTGAAATTTCTTTAGCTCCTCTGAATTGGAAGGCCGTGGGCCAGGAGTTTGAGACCGCTCTTTTCATCCCCAAATGATTACCTAGTCTTCTCTTTGTCTCCAGGAGATCCTTAGTGTGTCCAGCATGCTAGTTACTGCTTTGTTGGATCCCCTTTGCTCAGAAGAAATTGGATTTGGACTTTAAAGCTAGTTATGGGCAGATTATGCCATACAGGGAAAACGGTCAATATCTACCTCCATATTTGGGTGTTTCTGTCCTTGAGTAAACATGGCAAGAGGTTACTAGGAGCACAGTTTATTATAACAAACACAGACTCATGAGTGAAAAATCCCAGCCACGCTGTTGTAGCTGCCAGTAAACTGTGTCCCTGTTTTTTAAATAGCCTCTCAATTGCAAACAGAGGATCAAGAACAGATATTTTAGCTAATGCAGGAGACACAGGAAGATTACATTTATATTTATTATTCTTCTGCATTATAAAACACAAATGCTCTGAGTAATCCAGTTTACTCCATATTAATATAAACAAAGAGTGAAGTGACATAACACGATTAGAAGTTAGATTGCTTTCCTGTTTCCTGGCAGCATATTCTGAGTGCTGTTGTTTGTTTATGAGGTTTCAGTTTGATACCAAGCTGGCCTGGATGTAGCTCACTGTGGTTAATAAATTATTCCCCATTACAGAGAGGAGATGGCTCTTCACAGTTTTCAGCAATGTAGTCAATAATGTAAAATTTTTATCAATTAGCTTACTCACCCAGCAATGTCAACAAGCATGGGTACAAAGTAATTCTCAGCAAATGACTTTAATGTCCCGGTTAATGGTTCAGATGCTCAGGAGACTTCGAGGAGTCTAGTTCCCTGGTTTCCATTAGTGCCTAACTGGTTCTGTAGCACATCAACATTTTGAGTTTTATTCCAGTCTGTGTTGTCATTATGTAATCCAACTCAGACAAATTATGCATCCTCCACAATCAAGAAGAAACACAACATGACTGAAAAATGATCACAACACTACAATATTAAATGTCTCAAGTGGACCATTAACAATTCTATAAGTCATGGTGCTCACATGAGACATGTCTTAGCACTTTAAAAATTATATACGATTTTTAAATAAAACAAGTCTTCTTTCACCTGCTCACTTTAGGGGTCATCACAGCGGGTCACCTGCCTCCATCTCATCCTATCCCTAGGATGCTCCTCTGTCACACCGACCCTCTGCAGGTCCTCCTTATCTACATCCATGAACCTCTTTGTCTCCTATCCGGCAGCTCCATCTTCAATATCCTTTGTCATCCAAACCACCCTGTCTGCACTCTCTTCTTCAATTCTCTTGAGCACTGTTCATTGTTCTTGATGGTTGACCCCAAACTCGATTGTCACTTGCCATAGAATTCCAGAATTGGCAGGTCCACACTGGGAGCTGCCCCAGCCTGCATGCCAAAGTATCCTTGGGCAAGATACTGATCCCCAAGTTGCTCTCTGATGCAACTGTCAGAGTTTGAATGTGTGTGAATGTTAGACAGAAAGCACTTAGCTGTAGAAGGAAGTGCTTGTGTGGATGGGTAAATGCAAATGTGTTCTATAAAGCCCTTCGAGTGCTCAGTTATAGTTGTACTTTCCCAGACATCTGGCAACTTGTAGGGTACACACTGAAACATTCAACATCACCAGCCTCAAACTCATAATCCTGCCTGACGCTCTCTTCACCTCCAGAACAGTATTCACATACTCTTTACTCATGTTGGTTGATGCCTGCTCCCTCGACTTGTCTCTCCTCCTGTCTCTCTGGTAGGAGGGACGCAAAGAGAGGAGTCTCAGTGAGGAAGCGAGGATGCACAAACTGCTGCTGTGATTAGTGGAGGAGCACATTTGGAGAAGGATTCTGGGCAGAACACGTTTGTATCCAGGGGCTGGGTGGTGAGCAGCAGCAGAGGGAGGCTGGAAAACGCACTCTCAGCAGTTGCAACAGGCTCGGACACTGAAGGCATTTAACAGCTTTATCTTCATGATGATGTTTTCAGTGCATCCAAAACCTTTTCTGTTGGTTCTGTTATGTGCGTGCACCTTTCCTGCAGCCAATAATGGTAAGAAATTTAAAGTCATTTTTTTTATTAAACTAACAGCACACTTAGAAACCTGTTTATGGGCAGTTTAAAGGTGAAAATTGAAAATGATTTTATGAATGTGTCCTCGTTCAGTCACAGAAAATGATTCAGCTTTTATAACAAATTCAATTCAGACGTTTATCGAGTAGAAATAATAAAACTGTGGCAAACATTCCTGCTTTCAAGTCTTGTATTGCTAGTTGGACACAATGCTTAAAGATGTGACTTTTGACTCTGGGAATTTGTGATGGACTTTTTAATTATTCATTTCTCTTTATTTTAAATTCTGTATAAACTAATCATTATCATTTATTTGTATTTATTGTATGTATACATTGTTAAAAATCACTTTAACAATTATTTTGCATTTTTCAGGGACTTCTTTTGTTCTCCTGATCCTCTCAGGTGCCACCAATTATGAAATAATTATTAAATTTGCAGCATTAAACTCTTGTTCAGGAAATCTGAAATGGAAAATTTGCCTTTTTTTAAAAACAAAAAAACTTTTGGTTGAAGCCACAATTTATTTATTTGAAGTATAATCTGAAAATTGCAATATTAAGCATAAATAATATTTATTAAGATAGTTGAGTAGTATAGAACAGGCCAAAAAAAAAGGAAAAAACAGCAAAAATCTGACCATTAATTTCAGCTGTAAATCTTCCATGGTTATATCTTGAATCACACTGACAAGTTTTTTTTCCCTCTTTTAAGGCACTTCAGACAATAAACGTGTACCAGACGGAGCTACTGGAGCAGGTTTTAAATATAATCCAGATAATAATCCAAATGAAACACACAGAGGACTTTCAGACCATGCGTGGAAGTTTCTAACCGGCTCCGTGTCCACCATCCTTATACCTTCCTTCTACACACTGGTCTGCTCCATCAGCGTGCCCATTAACATTTATGCTCTGCTTGCCTTTGCTCGGGGGATCCGTCCTAAGAAGCCAGCAGCAATCTATATGGTGAACCTGGCCTTTGCTGATCTGCTCTTTGCACTGATGCTCCCCTTCAAGATCTCCTACCACTTTGAAGGCAACAATTGGAAATTTGGCCAGCTCATGTGCCGTGTGGTCACTGGTGCCTTTTACTGGAACATGTATTGTTCTGTTCTTCTCATAGCTTGCATCAGTGTGGACCGGCTGCTTGCTATAGTTTATCCCATGGACTCTCTGGCCTGGAGGAGTCCAAGGAACACAATCATAGCTTGTGTAACCATGTGGGTATTATCCTTTGCTGGCTCTGTGCCCCTCATCACCTCCGACCAGACTTTTCCCCTCAGTGAGCTGAACATCACCACCTGCCATGATGTCCACTCCTTAGAAAAGATTACCTTTCTAAAGATCTACTTCCTCATCTTCTGCTGTGTCCTATTCTTCCTGCCTCTGCTCATCACAGTGGTGTCCTACATTCAAATCATCTGGACGCTGAGCAGAGTCCAACATGATACTCCAGGAACATCACGCAGAAGAACAAGAGCAGTATTGATGGCTTTGATTGTGCTGGTGATATTTGTGCTGTGTTTCATGCCCACAAACTGTCTACTGTTTGCACACTCCCTGCAATTAAATGAAAGACTCGAGAAGAACCCGGATGTATCCGATAGCTACTACACACGCTATCTGGTGTTTCTGTGTTTGGGAAGTCTGAACTGCCTCCTGGATCCCCTGCTCTACTACTTTGGATCCTCCCAGTGCCGGAAACAACTATCCAACGTGCTGAGGTGTAAGGAGGCTACTGAGTGCAGCGACAAAAACAACACCTCTCATTCATCTGATTCATGGAGATTCAGCTTAAAACCAATCCTGAAATCCAGAAAGCTACAAACTACTGAAAGCTCTGAAATGAACTCCCCAGTTACCAAAGTGGGCTCTTTCTAATTTCAACCCCAAAACAAGAAACTACTGGTCTGACTGACTGACATTTTAGTTAATTCTTAACTCCAAAACTTTTTTATTTATCAATGATTTATCATGAAATTGAAGTAGCTATGAGCACTGATCACACTGAGAAACAAAGTTTGTTTTCTCGAGATCACGAGATGATTATCTTTTCTTGAATGCTCATGATCAGCACCCCCCCACGCCCCCTCCCGGTGAAGGAGAGCCGCTCGTGACTGGGCTGGGCTGTGTTGTGCCAAAAAGTGATCGTCTGCCATAAAGTGATCCCGATGCTTCAGTGTGTTTTTACGTGTAATGTCTATGCTTATATTGATAAATAGAGTGCAGGGTTAGTGTGTGGAGAGTGTGCCCCCGTTCAGTGGTGGAGCTCCTCACAGCTCTCCCCTGGAGTTCCTCCGCTGAACGTCCCACTACCGTAAGGACTGTAAAAGCTACGTTGGTGAACCAGAAAGCGCTCAAAATTTTTAAGTGGGCATTTCTGTTTCAGTATTAGGTTTGGGTCTGCATGAGACATCATTCCGGTCCAGATCCGGACCGAGGTCCGCCTATTGGTGACCTCTGATCTGTAATATGTCACTCACTCATCTGAAGGAAACAATTTGAAGTTTTCTGTATTTTTATGTGTACATGTTTTAAGATAAGTCCATTTCTCAGCAGTTTGTATCTTGACTGAAAAAAATATATTTTTAATATTTGCCCTTTAAGAAGCATGCTTTTACATTTTTATTCATTAGAGATTTTTTCTTCTCTTTTGTAATTGAGTTTTATACTGGGCAGCATGGTGGTGTGGTGGTTAGCACTGTTGCCTCACACCTAGAGGGTCTGGGTTTGAATCTACCTTGGCCCGGGCCTTTCTATGTTTGCATGTTCTGCCTGTGTTTGTGTGGGTTTTCTCCACTGTCCTCCGACAGATATGCAGTCAGTGGGGTTAGGTTAATTGGTGATTCTACATTGCCCATAGCTGTGAATGGTTGTCTTTCTCTCTGGTGACCTGTACAGGCCTCTTGCCCCATGACAGCTGGAATAGACTCCAGCCTCCCCATGACCCTGAGCAGGATAAGTGGAAGATGATAGATGTTGTTTTTAACAAGGAAGTACTGAGATGCACTGAGGTTATTTTCCCTCATAAGTAGCTACTGCCCCCTGCTGGTATAAATTCTGCATTAATTGATGTTGTTTAATTGAAGCTTTTGTTCTCTTTTGATGAATTAACACCATGATATTTCTCTCCTACCACGAAAGAACATCCAAACACAAAAAAAAAATCTTATTTTTTTCATCCCATTCGTCCTTCTCACATCAGCACAAAGCCTCCAAAGACTTAACAAGTTGCTTAGCCATCATATTTATTCAAGCACAGCAGCTGTTGGAGGTATGTGGGGCACCCCCCCCCCTAAAAAAAAACAGCAAATCTTTCATTTTTATCTTTCACATATTTATTAAAAGCATCGATGTGACAACTAAAAGATTCAAAAACTCAAATATCTTTGTGTAATTTTGCAATTTCCAGTGTGAAAATAGATTCATATAAAAAATAAATAAATACAAATCACTAATTTTGCAGTTTTTCTGAACCTGTGTTGCCACATTTAGCTCCAGGACCTCTCATTTGATATGTGATATGTAACGTACATTCGGGGCTAGAATCAAACAAAGTCTGGCATCTCTCAAAAAGAAACACTGATAATCAGTTAAGATGTCCTGCTGCATGTGCCTCATAAACATTACTGTCTTGTATATTCGTCTTCAGGTGTTCTGTAGCTTTTTGATGTTTAAAACTTCACATTTTACTGTTTCTGTCTTTTGGCATTTCTCACACCATCCAGTGCTGTGCTTTTCTATTAAAAGCATTGTTGTATTTAATGTCTCATTCTTATCCTAGAAAAATATAAATATATTCCCTATTGCTTTGTTCTGAGTCCATTTTTTTCCTTTTGTCTCTATATGCCGCCTGTGTTGCCACTTCTGTTTTATTTTTGATATACAGTGGGTAAGGAAAGTATTTAGACCCCTTTAAATTTTTCACTCTTTGTTTCATTGCAGCCATTTACTAAAATCAAAAAAGTTCATTTTATTTCTCATTAATGTACACTCAGCACCCCATCTTGACAGAAAAAAGAAGAACTGTAGAAATTTTTGCAAATTAATTCAAAAAGAAAAACTGAAATATCACATGGTCATAGTCATGGTCAGACCCTTTGCTGTGACACTCATATTTAACTCCCATGCTGTCCGTTTCTTCTGATCCTCCTTGAGATGGTTCTACGCCTTCATTGGAGTCCAGTTGTGTTTAATTAAACTGATTGAACTTGATTAGGAAAGGCACACACCTGTCTATATAAGACCTCACAGCTCACAGTGCTGTCAGAGCAAATGAGAATCATGAGGTCGAAGGAACTGCCCAAGGAGCTCAGAGACAGAACTGTGCCAGGCACAGATCTGGCCAAGGTTACAAAAGAATTTCTGCAGCACTCAAGGTTCCTAAGAGCACAGTGGCCTCTATAATCCTTAAATGAAAGAAGTTTGGGACGACCAGAACTCTTCCTAGACCTGGCTGTTCAGCCAAACTGAGCAGTTGTGGGAGAAGAGCCTTGGTGAGAGAGGTAAAGAAGAACCCAAAGATCACTGTGGCTGAGCTCCAGAGATGCAGTAGGGAGATGGGAGAAAGTTCCACAAAGTCAACTATCACTGCAGCCCTCCACCAGTCGGGGCTTTAATGCTGAGTGGCCCAACGGAAGCCTCTCCTCAGTGTTAGACATATGAAAGTCTGCATAGAGTTTGCCAAAAAAACACATGAAGGACTCCCAGACTATGAGAAATAAGATTCTCTGGTCTGATGAGACGAAGATTGACCTTTTTGGTGTTAATTCTAAGCGGTAGTGATGGGCAAAACGAGGCTTTGTGAAACACTGAAGCGTTCGAAGCATTTGTGCCGGAATCGTATCGAAGCTTCGAAACAATCTGAAACCCATCTGCACAGTGACACCTGCTGGCCAATGTGGTTATTGCCACGTCTTGGTAATGCGTGATGAAACAATGACACAGACGCGCCCTGCACAAGTCCAAACAAAGCTCCTGATCATACCTGAGTATCAATAATTATGATCAGCACACGTTTTGGAGAAAATAGGAGACTGTTAAAGACGGCGAGCTGCAGTGAACAGAGCGCTTCAACAAACACTGTTTTCTCTCTGTCAACATTTGTGAGGCTGTTTCAGCTGCTTAGTAATTCAGTGGAACACACAATAAAACAATTTATAAAATATAAAAACTGAGAAAAGATGCTGTGTTTATTGTGGTAACCACACAGCTGTCTTTTGGGCTCAATCGGCTCTGGTTCTTGCCAACCCTGGAAAAAAATAAATAAAAGTTTGGATGTTTTGACTTTTAGGCTTTCTTGGAGTTCGTGTCATCAGGTTTTCACACTGTTAAACAAAGCTAGAAGCTGGTGTAGCCTTTGGCTTTATTTTCCATTCATTTTAAAATACATGCTAAAGAAAAACACAAAATCATTTCCTTTAAAAATAAAGGTTAAAATAAAGTTTCCATGGGCTCATTCTGGCCAGTCTCATCAGTCATTTTCACATCTTCACACTGACCAGTACAAACACTGTTTGTGAGATATTTATACCAGAAACTGCAGTGGGGATCAAAAAGGAAGAAAAAAAAAGACAACTCATTTGTCATGAGAATTGCTAAGAAACAGTTTGCCTGGATGTGGTTTTTCTTGATTTAAAAACAAATGTATGTATTCACAGCAGGAACCTCCTGCTGTGCAGTGTGCGGGTCGCAGGTCGCAGCATCAGCGTTATGGACGGGTTTCGGAGGTCCAGGCCCGTCCAGTCAAGTCACTGTGACCCCTCAGCTCAATTCTACTGATACATTTCAACTATAAATTATACAAATTCATACAATATGGTAATGAAAAACCTAAATACCGATGTCACCAGTAAGTTATTGCAATGCGATCTCAGTTTAATTATTTGGTTCATCGCTTCTGCAGCGATCGTGGTGACCAACATGACTGAGGAGGACACTGAGCAGAGGGTGGGTGCAGGTCAGACTGGGGGGAGTTCCTCTAATGTCTCTGAAAATAAACAGAGGTCATTCAGTGTGCAGAAACAAATGGAGGATTGAGGATTTTCAGCGCTCACAGTCAGCTGTCCCAGCGTGTGAGTTTGTTGATCCACTTTTGCACCGAAAGAAATGTTTCTGCTGTTTGTAAATGGATCGCCTATATCGTTCTTCACAGTCCACAGAAACAATAATGAGTTATACGTGCGTGTGTCTGCTTGTATTAAATAGAAGCGTTGGTATAAAAAACATAATTCAGCAATTAAAGCCCAGCTCAAAAAAAGAAAGAAAGAAAGAAAAAAAGACAGGTTAATTAAATGAAAAAAAGAAGAAGAAAAAACAAATGAATCCTGGCGCCTTGTCCACCTGGAAACAGCAGGAGTGAAACGCACCGAAGCCTCACTTAGCCACGGTCACGTGATGTAGGTGTTTTGAAGCAGGTTTCGGAGCAGTGTTTCGAAACACCTGCGCTTCGAAAGCTCGATACAGTGTCGAAACTTCAGTGTCGAGCTTCCCATCCCTACTAAGTGGTATGTGTGGAGAAAACCATTCACTGCTCATCACCTGCCCAATACAATCCCAACAGTGAAGCATTGTGGTGGCAGCATCATGCTATGGGGGTGTTTTTCAGCTGCAGGGACAGGACAACTGGTTGCAATTGAAGGAAAGATGAATGCGGCCAAGTACAGAGATATCCTGGAAGAAAACCTCTTCCAGAGTTCTCAGGACCTCAGACTGGGCTGAAGGTTCCAACAAGACAATGACCCTAAGCACACAGCTAAAATAACAAAGGAGTGGCTTCAGAACAACTCTGTGACCATTCTTGACTGGCCCAGCCAGAGCCCTGACCTAAACCCAATTGAGCATCTCTGGAGAGACCTGAAAATGGCTGTCCACCAACGTTCACCAACGTTCACCAACATGACGGAACTGGAGAGGATCTGCAAGGAAGAACGGCAGAGGATCCCCAAATCCAGGTGTGGAAAACTTGTTGCATCATTCCCAAGAAGACTCATGGCTGCATTAGCTCAAAAGAGTGCTTCTACTCAATACTGAGCAAAGGCTCTGAATACTTATGACCATGTGATATTTCAGTTTTTCTTTTTTCAGTTTTTCTAAATTTGCAAAAATATCTACATTATTTTTTTCTGTCAAGATGGGGTGCTGAGTGTACATTAATGAAAAATAAAAGGAACTTTTGTGATTTTAGCAAATGGCTGCTTTGAGCCACTCCCTTATTCACAAGGGGTCAAGAAGTTAGTGAATTTAGCTGATTTTTAAACCAGATGCCCTCACTGACACAACCCCCGAGAGATTTTTATGTCTCTTCCCAACTCAAAACCAGTCAAACACGTGAACCACTACACTATGGAGCCACTTGTAATCCAAATTCTCTGGAACACATTTTCCGCTAGTATCTATGTGGTTTGACTCGAGGATTAGGGTTTTCCAATAGGTGGTAGTACCAGGTACTTTTTTAGTACCTACTCAGCCATGGGGTTTCAAGTGAGCTGAGTTGAGCCAAAAATTTAACAGATGCACGCCACTGATTGACCTGAGAGTGGCTCATTGGATGAGTCAAAAGAGCAACTCCTTCAAAAGAATCAAACCTGCTGTTTTTGAAACTTCGCAATGAGAGAAATTGCCACGCTTTAACCAACACAAACATTTTTGTGCTTGGTGGCTGACAGCAGAATCCAGAAGGAGCTAGATGGAGCGATCAGTTTGTGTTTGTGTCACAAACACAAACACAAACTGAGGGTGGTACTCAATTATAATAGAAAAGTATAAACACTCCTCCAATTCAAAGATCATACATACTGTATCCACCCCAACACCCCTTAATAAGGAGGTTAAGTTAATTTTATTTACATTAAATTTTATTTATGTAGCACCAAATCACAGCAGTTGCCTCAAGCCATTTAGGAGGTAGTACACTTTAGCTGGTAGGAGTACAATGAAGACCTTCCTGCAACAGGATGGATTGTAAAGTCTAGATTCCCCTACTACTATTGCACCCATAGTTTGTGAGTGGAAGTAGGATGGGTTACTTAGATGCTGTATAGACTCCTGTGTTCTGAACCAATGCACGTTACCCAACTGTCACCCCTGCCTGGAATCCAGGACCTCATTGACCAGGAGATGGTGTACCCCCAGGGTTTTACAGCAAAATGGTCACGCCACCTGATTACATTTATCACCTCATGGTGACCCCTGGGGTCTTTATGAATGGGTGAATCCCCTTCAGCCTGACCAGCACAACTGCATTTCTGCAAAGTATGAAAGACATGCTTGCTCCCCTTTTGAGATCAGTGTTGCATCCCATATTTGGATGACATATTTTGCTATGCCGAGACTTTTGAGGTCCATGTGGAAGGACTGATAGCAATCCTAAAGACCCAGGGAGCTAAGCGCACATGTACAAAATGTGACCTGTTTAAGAGAGAAGTGAGATATGCTGGATGCTTGGTTTCAGTTGAAGGAGTATGCACTGATACAAAAGCTGTTAAGGCAGATATAAGGAGGACTGCTATTTTCCTGAGTTACAACTGCCCATACATACCATTCAAAAGTTTGGACACACTGTGTTCATCAAACTTCCACATGCTGTGGAAGAGAGCCAGAGATTAACAATAATTAATGATTAAATGCAGAGTGGTGCAGAAATAGAGTAAAAAGAGGTGAATGAAAAGAAATACTCAATACATGCTTTGTGGATATCTGCTCTGACTCTAGCACAGGGTGACTGACTTGAGCCAAGCAGTGGAGAAGTGAACAGACTGAGCTACAAAGATAGATGATATTTTGAAACTGAAAGTGTCAAATCAAATACAGATGACATGAAACCGAATGTGAGAGGCCCTGCCAAAAATGGGATGCACGAATGGCCAGAGCTGAGCATTGAAGATGGAGTTCTATATAATAAGACTGCGAAGAAGCGGCAGCAAGTTTTACCAACCAGCTTCAAGTCATTAGTTCTAAAGGATTTGCATGACAACATCGGGCAAGTCAGGGTTGAAAAAGTTTTCAGTTTGGCTAAGAAAAAGTTTCATTGACCGTACACGAGGCAACAAAGAATTATGCCACCCAACAGTGCCTCAGCAGTGACACACATCTGAGCCCCTACATCCAGCATAACCACAAACTCACCAATGGAGTTGGTTTCAATCAAATACTCAAGACTCAAGAAGAATTTATTGTCATTATACATCAAGACATAGAATGAAATTACGTTCCAGACCACCCATCCAAAAGAAGACAAACAACAGAACAAACAGGAAGACAGGTGTCTGCGGTCATGCAGCTGTTTTGTACAGCGCTACCGTTGATGAAGACAGAAACAATAGGGAAAAACATATAGGGATGAGTGAGGAATAAAAAATCAGCTCATACTTTGTATACTTAGAAGCATACACATACACAGTATAAGGTTACAAAAACCTCTGCAATGGAGCAGAAACATACAGGGGTTGGACAATGAAACTGAAACACCTGGTTTTAGACCACAATAATTTATTAGTATGGTGTAGGGCCTCCTTTTGTGGCCAATACAGCGTCAATTTATCTTGGGAATGACATATATAAGTCCTGCACAGTGGTCAGAGGGATTTTAAGCCATTCTTCTTGCAGGATAGTGGCCAGGTCACGACGTGATGCTGGTGGAGGAAAATGTTTCCTGACTCGCTCCTGACTCGCTCCTCCGAAACAAATGGGAGTGTAATTGTGTGACTTTGCAACAAGGCGGAAGTACCACTGGGTGTGGTAGACTGCTTGGAAGGCTCCTAGACGAGAAAGAGCCTGCAGGTCAATCACTGCTCATTAGTTGGGTGTGATACTGCAAATTTGGGTATTGATCCAACACCAAGTAAATACAGGGCCAGTACTATTGCTGCTACTTTTAACTTATAAAGGCAGCAAAGGGGAGAGCAGTGTGTCGTGTTTGATGACACAAATTTTCAAATTCTGAGCACATTTTAATGACCAGTAAACTGTGTAAAAATGTGATTTTTACTTTACACAATAATAAGTTAACACAATAAAACACACCTTTTCGCATTTGCTGTATTTTAAATCTGGGTTTTTTTGGAGACCTGAAATGTGAATGTGCCTGGGTCAGCTTCTGTTGTTTAAATGTGTTATATAAATGTGTTTTTCAGTTCCAATAAAATAATAAAAGAGCCCACACAGATTTCTCTTTCGAAAAAACATTATAAAGAATTTCAAAAATCTTTTAAACTACAAAATTATTTAAGGAAATTTCCTTGACATGCAAAATTTCCCCTCCTAAGCCACCTGACAGTTTGCCAGAATCGCTTCGATGCCGTCCGAAAGTCTTTTTCCATGTGTAGCCCTGTTAAAATCTGTTCATGTGATACTTGCTGAAATAAATAAGTTCATAGTTCATAAATAGTATTTGTTAAAAATTAATTAAAAAGCAATGAGGTTTGCTATTTGATTTGTTTGAAACAAGGAAATGACATGTACAAAAGTTTGTGTATTTATTTTATTAGTATGACCTGTAACCTTTGGTAAAGGAAGTAATTACATCCCAGGTGAGTGGACAGGAAAGGAGGTGAGGCAGAACGTGGGAGATAGGTGGCGGAGAGAGCGAGAGGAAAGTTCGAGAGAGACGAGCGAAGGAGGTGCAGGAGTGCAACCTGGATTATTAAGTCAGCTTGTATCATCAGTCGGTGCAAGTTGCTGCGATCCAGTGACTGTTTTGATATTGCAAGTGTATTAATTCAATACATGTTATGCGTAATAAGTGACTTGAAGGGAGGTAACTGAAGATTATTATTTACAAGGTAAATACCGGTTGTGTACAGTGACATTCTGCTGAATATCTTAGAGGAACCCCAGGTTCTTTGACTATTTAAAAGAACTCAAGTTAGCCACCTCTCATTATAGCCGCACACACTAGAGAGGCACTACACATGGCCTCACCGAACTCCTCCCACACCCAAGTTTTTACTTCGGCCACCGCCAGAGCCGTGTTCCGCTTGGCCAGTGCGTACCTGTCAGCTGTCCTCCGGAGTCCCACAGGCGAACCAAGCCAGATAAGACTCCTTCTTCAGCTTGATGGCTCCCTTCACCTCCAGTGATCACCATCTGGTTTGGGGATTACCACGACAACAGGCACCAACTACCTTGCAGCCACAGCTCTGAGCAGCAGAGTCAAAAATGTGTTGGTGACATTTTTTTACCGAGTCTCCGTGTTCCTTTTTGGCCAACAATTCAAACCCAATTAAGTCCAAAGTTTCCAAAAAAAATCACTGGGATGAGCAAGTTCTGGTGCAGGCTGTTTATTCTAGACATATTAGTTACACACAACACAGACAAAAACCCAAGGACAGACAGTAACATAATTAACACTGAGATACACACACATAGACAGAGCGAAGAAGAAGAAAAAAAGAGAAGAGAGAAACACAGACAGAGAAAGATGCAGAAACAGGAAAAGAAAAAAGAAAGGACTGCAAAAGAGAAAAGCAAACAAAGAGGTAAGTGTGAGACAAAGAGTGGCAAACATTTATATCTTAAACATGATCGCTGCAAAAACACCTGTAGGACATTCTTTTAAGCCAGATCAAGAAGATCCCACTTCATTTCTATTTTACTGAGATTTCGAATCAGTCATGTTCTCTCAGCCTCATATTTCTGAAAGGGCAATAAACCATGTTTCATGACTGCATTTTTTTCCACAACAGTCAGATTTCCATGTATAGTGTTTCTCTATTATAAATAGCATGCCAACAAACATGCCTGTGCAGGCCAGCAGTGGGTAGGTGTGGGTGTATTGTGGGGCTGTGTGGCATGGCAAACCTGCGCCTACGCAAGGCTGACAGCAGATTTGCCCTTTGGGTCCCTGTATCGGTTTTCTATGGGAAGACCACTGTGGACAGAAAACTGTGACGGGGGGCCCCTTGGGGTAAAACTACTGTGGGACCTGAATACAAAGGGGGCAATGAGGGCTTATTTTGTGGAATTGTTATTTGTGAAAACGAGATTAGAGCACCAGAGAGGTTTGTGTCTCCTTGCTTTCATGACTTAAATGTGCCAAAAAGGTTTAGTGTTCACCTGGGGTCTAGTGGCTTTTCCTAAATACACTCCTAAATATGCAGTTTAAGCTTTTGCCTCTAATAAGAGTCAGTTTTCCAGATGTAGCCTAAA
This sequence comes from Pterophyllum scalare, assembly GCA_024447675.2. Classification (NCBI taxonomy): domain Eukaryota; kingdom Metazoa; phylum Chordata; class Actinopteri; order Cichliformes; family Cichlidae; genus Pterophyllum; species Pterophyllum scalare. The sequence continues at coordinate 47,023 of JAMQGT020014868.1, read as the reverse complement.
ATCTGCAAAATGAACCACAATTTCATACTAAAATCATTTGTTTCCTGCCACAACTGTCAGTTCCACGACACGGGCAGATGCCAAGAAGAAGAGCGATCACACAATATTAAAAATAAGCAGTGTGAATTCACTGGAACATAATTTCCAGAATCACAGAAACAGTCTTAAGAGCATCTGTGTGGAAAACATTTTACAGAGCCCTATCATGTCGGTTGGGTTCTTTGACAGTAGAGCTAAATGAACTAATGCTTCAATCAAGAGAATACTGTGGTGGGCATTTTCTCTTTTTTCTAGTATTTCAATATAGCTAACATATTTCTAATATATTAAAAGGATAACAGTGAAGGAAGTAATGCCTAATGAATTTAGATTGAAAATAAGACTTTCGCTTCACTATTAATAAAATTCAGCTGCTCTTTGTCTCCCATTGATAACAGAATAAGACAAATACCAGAGTGACCTGTTTATCTACTGAAAGTTTTGTTTTACTAGAATTCACCGAGTTCCAAAGAAACCCCGGACTAGACCAGGCAGGCAGACATGCCAACAACAACAAGTGAAAACAGTTTCAGGGTGTGTTCTGCAAGACTGAAGATTTTAACATTTAAGACCCTGTGGGCTTTAAGGAAGCTAAAAAAAGAGAGCTGAGAGAGCTGCAGACATGACTTCAGCGACGTTATTGTTCCTTCTGATTATTCTCTGCTGTGTTTCTGCTTCAAAAAACACCTCAGGTAAGCACCCTGTTGTCGGCGCATGAAATATTCTCATACAGAAAATTAATAAACTCATATTACCTGCTCTTTGTTTGGTGTCTGCTGCTTTGTATTTTCAGGGCAATAATTTTCCTTTTTTACAACCTCGTTTCCAAAAATGTAACACTGTGTAAAATATTTTTTTTCATTTCTTACATATTTGGGTCCATAATAGCCACAATCAATTATTTTTTAACTGACTCCATAGTTTTTAAAATATAGCCCTCTACCGAATGGTCGAGGTGTTGTTTCATGGTTAAAGTACTGAAATTCATAAAAGTGGCAAAAACACATTTTGGGGCATTGGATCGCCTTTATTCATGGCAGCATTCTACACAATATCACCTTTTTTCACTTTAACCAAAGAAAAATACTGCACAAATAATCTTGACCTCATCCACGCTGAGGTGCAACAGCATAATATATCCACTTCTATTTCTAAACACTGCAGTGTAGAACATTAGAATTTCCCATATTTTTATGGTGAAAGGTAAATTTCTGGGATTTTTTGCTGTATATTTCTGTCCATATTTTATTTTATTTTATTTTTTTTTACAGAGGATAACAGAAGAGAGAAATGTAGGCTTTTTAAAAAAAAATATATAAATAGGAATGCACTTTATACTAAGATTAGTACCAAACCCAGTGATGCTAATGTTTAAGGGAAACACAGCAAACTGTCATATTTGAGAAGCTCAGAGAACATTTCAATTTTTTTTCTCTGATAAAAGTTTAAATGATTTTTGAGTTCATGTTCTGTCTGATGGCTACTCACAAATTCAAACTGTAATATGCATTTTTTTAAAATATATTTGAGGTGAAGTTCTAGGGTCCATCACATTCGTGGACCCTGAAAAGTTGGACGGAGTCGTGGATAGCGCAGCATCAGAAACACTGGAGCCGAGCCGAGCCACTGTGATTTCACATGGGAAACAATCTCAGTTATTGAGTTTTGTGTGATTGATTAGACAAAACAAGAAGATGAAATTTCAGTTTACACCTTTCAGCATCTTGTTTTGCTTTCCTAAAATTGTCCACCATCCTTTTACCTTCCTTCTACACACTGGTCTGCCCCATCAGCGTGCCCATTAATATTTATGCTCTGCTTGCCTTTGCTCGGGGGATCTGTCCTAAGAAGCCAGCAGCAATCTATATGGTGAACCTGGCCTTTGCTGATCTGCTCTTTGCACTGATGCTCCCCTTCAAGATCTCCTACCACTTTGAAGGCAACAGCTGGAAATTTGGCCAGGTCATGTGCCGTGTGGTCACTGGTGCTTTTTACTGGAACATGTATTGTCCTGTTCTTCTCATAGCTTGCATCAGTGTGGACCGGCTGCTTGCTATAGTTTATCCCATGGACTCTCTGGCTTGGAGGAGGCCAAGGGACACAGTTATAGCCTGTGTAACTGTGTGGATAATATCCTGTGCTGGCTCTGTGCCCCTTGTCACCTCTGACCACACTTTTCACCTCAGCGAGTTGAAAATCACCACTTGCCATGATGTCCACACCTTAGAAAAGATGACCTTTCTAAAGATCTACTTCCTCACCCTCTGCTGTGTCCTCTTCTTCCTGCCTCTGCTCATCACAGTGGTGTCCTACATTCAAATCATCTGGACACTGAGCAGAATCCAACATGATATTCCAGCAACATCACGTAGGAGAACAAGATCAGTGTTGATGGCTTTGATTGTGCTGGTGATATTTGTGCTGTGTTTCATGCCCACAAACTGTCTACTGTTTGCAGACTCCCTGCAATTTAATGAGGGACTCAAGAAGAGCCGGGAGGCACCTGATGGCTACTACGCACTTTATCTGGTGTTCCTGTGTTTGGGAAGTCTGAACTTCCTCATGGACCCCCTGCTCTACTACTTTGGATCATCTCAATGCCAGAGACAACTGTCCAATATGCTGAAGTGTCATAAGGCAACAAAGAGCAATAAAATCAGTCGTTTACTATCTGATTCATGGAGATCCGGCAAAAAATCAATGTTGAAATCCAGCCGTACCGAAATATCTGGAGTGGATTCTTTCAAAGTAAAGCTCAACGGCTAAAGGAAGTAACATGTAATTCATTATTTATTTTCAAAAATAAAATCCTACAATACATTTTACATAGTTATGTGACTGAATGAATGTGTTTTTATTTTTTGTTTTTTGGGGGATGAAGATCACAAAACTATGTTTTGTACACTTTGATGGATGAAGTAGGCTTTTGCGTGTGTGTGTGTGTGTATGTGTGTGTGTGTGTGTATTTTCTTTTCCTATATAAAAGGTAACTTTTAAATGGATGTAAAATTTGAGTTAGGCAAATAAGCTTTTGCTTCTGCCTGTTTTGATCTCACTTACTGATTGTTAGATGTGCATTTATGATGGAACATTTGTTTTTGTGTGACCGGAAAAAAAATAGCAGCACGTTGGCGCAGTGGTTAGGACTGCTACCTCACAGTTAGTATACCATCTGGGAGGTCTGGGTTCAATTCCACCTTGGCCTGGGCCTCCCTCTGTATATATACATACATGTGTGTGTGTGTATATACATATATATACACATATGTATGTATACATATATATATACATACATATCATCTGTCTAGACTAGTAGAATAATTTCACATAGATTTTTAGTCAGTGGGTTACATGACCTGGAAGCTATTGAAGGAAAATCCCAATTTCTTAATAAAAAAAATGCTAAAAAGTATTAAAAGGCTTAAAGTGGGATACAAATGAGTGTGCCTCATCTGCCTAGTCTAGTAGAATAATGTCACACTGATTTTGAGTCAGTAAGTCACAAGACCTGGAAGCTATTGAAGAATAATCCCAATTTTTTAAATAAAAAAATTACTAAAAAATGTAAAATGGCTTACAATGGGATAAAAAATTTGTGTGCCTCATCACTGTAATGTATTGGCATGATTTGATATTAATTTCGTTACAGGTGGTCACAAAATAAAGATTTTATTTAATTTTTGTTTCTCAAGAGTGTTTGGTTCGGAAATTTATTGATGGTCCCAAAGTGAACCTCCGCGCGTGAGAGGAGGGAGCGGCAGCGAGCGGCTGGCCGAAATCTGAGTCCCTGAATCGGATCAACCGTGAGCTGAGATGCCGCTAACTTCGCGGAGCTTGAATATCCAATATCCAACTTGAAACTATCTTCACCGCGGTCTGAAACTTGTAGCCTGGCATGGAAACGACGGCGCATTCAACGTCTCCTCCGGTTCTGAAAACATAAAAGACTTTAGGCAGCTGCAATGTATGCGTTGTGTTGTGTGAGTAACAGCTGCCAGAGCTGTGTAAACAAAAATAAAGTCAGGACAGCTTCTTCATATGTCTCGGCTTCTACATACACCCCAGCAGGGCCTCCAGCCAACTGATCAGGTGTGCGCTACACAACAAATCAAATCAGCTTCTAAAACACTTAGAAATACATATAAACATAAATAATGAAGAGCACAGTATTGTGATCATATAGTAATAATTTCCTGATTAACAAAATTCTGCTAAAGGAGAGCCTCTCTCCCACCTACCAGTGGCAATTTTAGATTGTCTTCCCCTTATAACAGCAATGATTAAACAGCGAGCATGAACATAAACAATTGTACATTACTGTAAGTGCGAAAAGAATAATGGATTATCAAAATAAATACACACGACAAAGCAGGGCGCCCACCTGTTTAAACAAAAATCGGTTCAGTACAGCAGCTTCATTCCACGGAGCTTCTACATGCGCACCTTTGAGAGGAGAAGAGAGGGAACTGCAGCCCTCATGAGAAACTACCCGCAGCCCAGCTTAAGATCAGGAAATCATCCTGTTACACTAAAGGGCTGTGCTCAACAGAAAAACAACAGTTCACGCTAAATGAACGACATTATAAGACCATCTCTGTTAGTGTAACAAGTTAAGTTTGAACCAATTTTTTTTTATCACTTTTACTGCGTGTTTGTGTAGCATTACCTCTACCTCCTCATCCGACTGAGGAGAGCAGAGCCAACCTGGAGGAAGTCACGTGGGAAATCAAAGGTCACACAAAGAGAATAAAAGCTCCCAAAGGTATAAATATAGAAAATAAATCTATCCATTTTCTTCCGCTTATCTTAGGCATGAAAAATGATGACAAAAACAAATAACATCAGAGCATGGATTTTTGGTGAAATATAAATAAATAAATATTTTTAATTCACCTGTCGCACCAACACAATCTGAGAAACGCTCACAGGCTACCACGGGCTGGGGGTGAGTTTCCGCAGATTACGCACGGTCACCTGACTGCGTGACATCAGGCAGGTATGAAAACCTGTGGGAGGGAACAGCGCTCGCAGTTAAAACACAAAGCCCAGGGCGGAAGGATCGCGCCCACTCTTTTCTTCTTTTCTAAACTTTGTTTTTGGCAATCATGACTCGGACTACAGGATGGATTCGTCTGTATCTGATTTTGTGTTTTGCGCATACTTGCCTGACAAGGCACCCAGGTAAGCCTGTTGATTCAGCTGTTATTGTTCGTACTGTCACGATTGGCAACATATTCAGTTTGGACAATATTAGATATTTATTTTATTTAATCTTTTTCTAAGTACTTGAGACTTTAAACCAGCAGGCTTTAAAGTCTTTTGATGTTTTAGTCTGGGATGAATCCATCTGTTAGAATTAGTGTGATATATACATATAAAAATGAAACGGCTAATGTTTAACGGATGTTGTAATGGATGCAGATGACTCATGAACCTATCCGGTACAAACAGGTCAAAGTGCCCACACCTGAGGGAATTGAGAGTGACATTTGTTCCTGTGCGGGCTGTGAGCCTGTTGTACTTCTGCTTTTCATATATTTTCATACTGTGACTTCACAGAAACCAGAGGCTTCACGGGTAATGAGACCAGTGAAGGGGTGTGGATCAATCCCAGAGATCAAGAAATCCTGAGCAGCCATCTCACAACCATCTTTCTCCCAATCATCTACATCATTGTGTTTTTGGTGGGTCTCCCCACTAATGCCTTGGCGATCTGGGTCTTCCTCTTCAGGACCAAGAAAAAACACCCGTCTTCAATCTACATGGCCAACCTGGCTCTGGCTGACCTGCTGTTTGTCATCTGGCTCCCCTTAAAAATAGCCTACCACTTCAACGGCAACAACTGGATCTATGGAGATGGATTATGCAAAGTGCTGGTAGCATTTTTCTATGGCAACATGTACTGTTCAGTTGCTTTTATTGCTTGTATAAGTGTTCAGCGTTATTGGGCAGTGGTTCATCCGCTGTCTCAGCAGCAGAGGAGCAACCGTGTAGCTGTTTCTGTCTCGATCACTGTCTGGGTGGTGGTCTGGCTCATCAGCATCCCTCTTTATCTGTACGATCAAGAAGTTCGTGTAGTAGGCCTCAAAATCCTGACCTGCCATGACGTCACCAGGCCTTCTCAGAAGCAGATTGCAGCAGGCTACTTCCTTACAATGGGAACACTGGGATTTATCGTCCCCACAATTGTGTGCATCGTATCCTATGTTCTCATGCTGAAGGCTCTCAAGAACAGCATGACGGATCCTACCATTGCCAAAAGGCGCAGAAAGGCTGTGGTCTTGATCGTCACAGTGCTGATCATGTTTTTACTGTGCTTCGCTCCCAGTAATATCATGCTGCTGGTGCACTACAGCCTCCTGCTGAAAGGGGCTAACAACAACTTGTACGGGTTTTACATCACAACCCTGTGCTTGTCCAGCCTCAATAGCTGTTTTGACCCTTTTGTTTACTACTTCATCTCTGAGGACTTCAGGGGGCACGTGAAGAACACGTTCCTCTGCAGGAGTGAGAGGACAGTGGAGAGGTTGAGGGTCTCCTTCAGCGCTTTGAAATTCTCCAAAAAGAGCAACACGTATACATCTGAGTCAGGGAACACGCGGAGCACTGAATGTTAGCGGAGCAAGAACTTCCTGGTTTGTTACATCTGAAGAAGTCAGCCTGACCTCCTGAAAGTCTTGTGTTGCTCAAGTTACTGATTTTGGATGTTTTTAAATACATTTTGTTTATATATATATATATATATATATATATATATATATATAAAATTTTGAGTTGTGCTGTCTTTATTTGATTTATCCAGGATGTGAACAGTCACTTTGCACATTTTAAATGTGTTTAAATTTGTGCTGTAATTTTATTGACAGAAACTTTCTGACAGCTTGTGCCAGAGGGCTCTGAGATTTTGTTTATAAATGAGCCATATTAAGCATATATTGCACATGATGATGTCCTCTTTTAAAAAAAATAACAGAACAAAAAAACATTTTACTTGATTTTCAAGGTTTTCAATAAAACTAACATCTCAGTTAACTGTGCTGTCCTGCATTACACTTCCTAGGTTTTACCCATCAGCTCACTATTGCAAACCAAAGCAACTTTGTAGATCTGGGCAAAATTGTAATCATTTTAATTGGCTGATGTATTCAGATTTCAGTTGCATTAATTCAAATAATTATGTGATAATTATGAATTATATTGCCATCACTGGTTTCCTAGTAATGCTTTTGACTGCTTGTGGAACAAATGCAACTCTGCATGTCTTTAAGTGTTAGTCATTGAGCTCTGCTGAAACCCTTTTGTTTTGGCATCAACATTTCCTCTGACTGTATCATGAGGTGCACCGATGGAAATGTCAAGCTTCGTGTTCCTTATTTTCACAGCTCAATCGGTTTGGTGTCTTCCGCTGTTCTGTGCATCCTCATTTACTGCTCTTTTTCTGTAAACAAATATTTATGGGCAAATCCATGTATTTTGAACATGAAATGTTGGGTCTTCTTGTTTTAATGACCTAGAGCTTATCAAATTATGATTATGTTTTGCCTTTAATAACAGTCAGTTTTCCTGAAGTAGCCCAAAAGCTGCCTTACAAAAGGAACCACAAGATTATACTAAAATCTTTTTTCTCCCTTCTGATTCCTGCCGTATATGTCTACGACCTCAGACTGTACAGAATGTAACAAAGCGTTCCTCTCACAAATCTTTTCAGTTAAATGTGAAACTGTTGCTGAACTCTGACTATCAACAGAAACTCTGTAAAACTATTTTCCACTGTGACTGTAAGAGAGTCATCATCCATCAGTGGATCAGGTAAGAAATGGTTAAAGTCCAGTTTAATCTCATGAAGCATTTTTACCCAGTAATGACAGAAATAATGAATAATAATGAAACTCTCTCTCTCTTTCTGTCAGTGTGTGTGTGTCATTACATTAAGTTTAATAAACTGACTCGAGGGTGGATCCAGTCTTTAGCTCAGTGAACTGTCAGATCTGTTCCTCCAGTTTTTCTGTCTCCTACATTCTGTTCCTGTCAAGTCACAGCTGAATAATTAGATTTAAAAATCAAATATAAAATTAGGAATCCAGCTTCATCTAATGAAAATTCAGTCTGACTGAGCGGTCTAAATAATGACAGCGGACATTATAAAAAAAAATTCGATATTTTGTATCAAACTTTTCTTCTTTTTATGATGACAGAGTGGCCCAAGCTGATTGAAATGACGCCTCTCTCCTGTTTGTTAAGATAAACATCACGCTGCGCTCCTGGGCTCGGTTCTTTGTTTACCCATTGCCACGGTGCTCTCGGTGATGGCTTTCCTGCTCCGGGTGAAAACACTAAAACTGCAGATTGAGACTTGATAACATTGTGGGCGTGTCCTCTCGTTACTGACACTGAAATAAGAGTTTCTGTTTCACTATCAATAAAATCCAGCAGCCGCGTGTTTACCACTGACAACAGAATAAGATGGATATCAGGGTGCTTCAATAAATAATTCATCTTTAAGGCGGATTTAATTTATGAGGCCCGTTAATTTATTGTGAGTTTTGGTCTCACGGAGTTCCGTAGAAACCTGGAACTGGAAATCTACCTGAGAGTCATGACGTAAGGCGTACGAACAGGCACTCTCGGGGTGTGGCTTTCAAGGTTAGAGAAGTTGTGCGCCGAGAGAGAGAGACATTAATATCGAGAGAAATCGGACTCTGAGAAGGAGAGAAGTAACACAGACATGGCTTTAACGCGGTCATTGTTGGTTCTGGCTATTTTCTGCTGCGCTTCTACCGCAACAGACAGTAAAGGTAAGCTCGAAAACACACTTCTTATTATGAACTGCTGGATCTTATTTAGAGAGTTTATGGTATAGTTCATCGGTTATTTGTGTATTTAGTATCTTTCTGTTTTACACATGCCAGCGTTATAGAGCAGGTGTTTTTAAGGGCGGTGTTTTTAACCTTGGATTGTGATCAGTTCACAAAAGAGCGGAATGTCCGGAAACACACGAAGATACTGGGACAGGCTCATTTCTATGGTATTAATAGGTTGTTCTAAGGTTTCCCTGTGGATAAGTTTTTATATGTACATAAGGCTATATAGTGTCAGAGTAATAAAATCAGTCATGTGGCGCTTCAGATAACAGTGTCAAACCCAAAGAGAGATCATTTTTAGGTAAAAGCAGCAAACTCTCATGTTTGAGAATATTTTTTCTGATAAAAAAAAGATTAAACCATTGTTGAGTTGATGTTCTGTCTGCTGGCAAATCGGTCATTCAAACTGTAATCTGCATTTCCTTTTTAAATATGTCTTACGTACAGGACGGGGGTTCTTTGGATTTCTAGATGCTGAAAATTCAGACCAAGTTGTTGTGGACAAAGCAGCATCAGATACACTTAAGAGCAGCCTCACCACTGTCTTCTTCCCGATCGTCTACATCATCGTATTTGTGGTTGCACTTCCCACCAATGCCATGGCAGTCTGGGTCTTTCTCTTCAGGACCAAGAAGAAGCACCCTTCAATGATATACATGGGCAACCTGGCTCTGGCTGACCTGCTCTTTGTCATTTGGATGCCACTGAAAATACATTACCACATCAACGGCAACGACTGGATCTACGGAGAGCCTCTCTGCAAAGTCCTTGTGAGCTTCTTCTATGGGAACATGTATTGCTCTGTTCTGTTAATCGCCTGCCTGAGTGTGCAGAGGTACTGGGCCGTGGCTCACCCTCTCTCTCAGCAGAGGAAGAACAACAAAATTGCCATTGGTGTCTGTTTAGCCATTTGGGCTTTCATCTGGCTCAGCACCACTCCTCTGTACCTGTATGACCACACGGCCAAGCTGAAAGACCCCAACATAACCACCTGTCATGATGTGAACATCATATATGACAAAAACAGTCCATTCCTATCTGTCAAGTTCCCATTCTTCTACTTCATCTTCATGGGGATGGTTTCGTTCCTTGTCCCGTGCATAGTGATCATTGTGGCCTATGCTATGTTGCTCAAAGCTCTGGGGAAAAACATGGAGGACAGTACAGCAGCGAAGAACCGCCAGAAAGCTGTGGTGCTGATAGTGATCGTCCTGGTGACATTCCTTGTGTGCTTCATTCCCAGTAACATCATGCTGGTGGTGCATTACTCTTTTCTGAAGCACGGAGAGGAAAATAATGGTTACAGCTTCTACATCTCTACTTTGTGTCTGGCAAGTCTCAACAGCTGCTTGGACCCATTCATCTACTACTTTGTGTCTGAGGATTTCAGGAACCACGTGAAGAACACTCTGCTGTGTAGGAGCAGCAGGACTGTGGAGCAAATGAGAGTTTCCTTCAGTTCCCTGAAATATTCCAAGAAGAGCAAGGCGTACGTGTCGGAAGCTGGGACCACACAGAGCAGTAACTGTTAGCGAGAAAAGGAGAGGAGAAACTCTGATTCCTGGTCTGGGTGCACTTTGGCACCGCAGGTCTTTAATAAAAGACTGAATATGCATAACAGGTAAACTGATAAGCAAAGATGAACTTTTTATTTGAAGATTCCTGTGCTGGAAAAGAAACGCACACAATTGGTGCCGTGTATGTATGTAAATTTGAGCTGCTTGGCATTAAAATATGAAACCTGAATACATATTTTACATATACATATATGTATATAAAAGAGGAGATAGCCTCCTCAAGATTGACCTGCAGAGCTTTCTGCGGACTAATGTGCTTCCTCCCATGGTTCTGTCTGAATGGAGCACCTTTGTGAATATCATGACAGAAATGTATTTTTAATATAATTATTACAGGCACATTAACCTGTTCAGATAGCTTGTAAATACAGTGGGAGTTATGACTTTTTTGTGCTTTTTTCTTTCTTTCTTTCTTATACTTATTTGCCGAATTCTTGCAGCCCTTGTGATTTTAAACCCCTTGTGTTCACACATTTGCTTGTCTTTTAAACCAAAACGGGAGCAGGTGATATTGTTACAAATTTTCTTAAATAAATGGTAAAACAGCAGGTTGTTGTATCTGTGAAATTCCTTGTACACTATTGTGAAACTGATTAACATTCCTGTGAGACAGCTAATCTTATTTTTCTTCCTGCAACTGGCGCAGTGTCACTGATGAGTCTCTCGATGGTTGAAATGTTAGGAATGTAATTGTGTTGAAATTCGGTGTGACTTCACACAGTGTAAAGGCCGATGTTTTAAGCTAGCGCTTGTAATGTTCAGCAAAGGTTAGAGTGGAGGGTGTTAATGATTCCCAGCTCAGTGAGCTCATTCTAACTAGGCTGTCTCAGTGGTTTTAGTTTAACCTCTCTCTGAAACATAAATACCTCAGTTTATTTTTATTTATGTGGTTTAACCCAGTTAGCGTAGAGCCTTTTTTTCTCTTTGTATTTTTGTATTATTGTATTATTATTGTATTCATTGTGGCATTAGATTCATATAGTCGAGCTCAATCAGTGAGTGTTACACATTTTGTTTTCAGTAGGGATCGGCAGCTTCTAAATGACAGTATAGTCGACAAAGGGTCAAAGAGAAAACTCCAGCAGTCTTTTCTCTATGTGTAAGGAGGCTGTGAACTGTTGTGCTTCAAGCAATGACCCCACCCAGGTGCACACAAACACACACACACAGAAAGCTGCTTCCTGTTTAATGACTGGTTATGGCAGAGCTCTGAGGTAAATGATTGTTGTGGAGTGTCGCCTTTCCTTTGGTCGGCGCTCTGCGTAAAATGCATTCTTTGCACATGTTGGGGGCAGGGACACTCCCCGCCCTGGTTACCTTTATTTGGCTCCACTCAAACATTAGTGGTCATACTGTTGATCGTGACACAAAAATAAACACACGCTTGATTTTTATTAAGATGTGGTGTGACTAGAAAGGATAGCTGCTAATAAAATGACACCCAAGGAAGGGTTTTATGGATATGGCTTGGGCTTCTTTAGCTGATTATTAGCTGAAGAGCTTTAGTATTACTGCAGAATGAGTCTGCAAGGGAGAATGACAGGTAAACAGTGAGATTTGAAGTATGCAGAGTGGAGACTGATTGGCTTGAAGAAGGCAGGCAGAAAGGTGATTGGACTAGAGCAATGAGGTCAGCTTTGAGTTTGACAGCATGGAAACTTTGAACTGCATATGGTCATTTTTGTTTTTTACATGCTTGGTTTTTCCATGGCATCTTTTTGCATAACATAATAAATATTTATTTGCATGGCTTTTCATATAACAGCCATGAAGGAATTCTGGAAAGGTTCCATTATGATGGGCTGTGATAGTTCCACATGCACATTTATAATGGCTGCTCAACAGATACTTCAGCACACAGGTTCAGTCTCAATGCAAATGACTACAGTGAGCCTGTACTTCTGTTTAATGGGATTCCAGTGCAGGATGTTTTATTGTTGACCTTTGCAGTGGTGCATATAAGATAACATGCAAGGTGTAGTAGTACTGTGCAAAAGTTACCACTCATTTCTTTATATTTTGCTTCTAAGGAGCCAAACATTTTGTAATTTTTAAAAAAAGTGCTCTCAAGCAATATTTCTCCAGACTTTCAAAGTTTTTCTTTGCGCATCTTTTCCACTCATTTTAAGTCTGAGAGCTTTTTTGTTGTTGCTTTTTGTAAAACCACTTAACACTGACCTGTACATCATTCATAGGTCAAGCATAAAAAATGGAAAGAACCAGCATTATCTACACATAAGACAACTTATGAAGAACAAAGAATCTAATTTTATATCGTGTCCTTAGACACAGTCACAAAAAGAAAACAATTTTTTTAAATTTTATTTTTCTATAAAACCAGGCATAAAACAGTATATTTACATCAACACGGTGATTCCCAAGAAGCTGTTAGATGAAAAGCTGGACAAGTGGAAAACAAAAGAAAAAAGTCTCAGGTCTAAAAAAACACTATTTTGAAGGTCATGGTCCTTAAGAATTAGGAAAACAATCCAGCAGAGATCTGACACAGGAGCCTTCAGCTGATCTTCTGTTTGCTGAAGCCTCGTAGAAATGGTCCTAGTGGAAGGGCGACTGTCAGGAAGCCATTCTTGAGGAAAGGGAAATGAGGAGATGAGGTCTAACAAGTCTTATGGCGCAATCTATCCGAATTTGAAATTTTTGACTCAAATCAACACCGGTGTATATGGAGGAGGTACAACAGTGTGTGTCTAGAGTCATCTGTACAGCAATGTGGAGACTCTGCCATGGTGGATGGACTTTCATGCTCTGAGCACTCAAAGTGCTTTTTTTTTTTTAAGACTATAAGCCTCAATCACCCAAGCACACTCACACATTCATACAGGTGTTTTTTCCTGTACCCAAGTGCCACGTTGAACATGTAGGCACTCACACTCTGATGGATGCATCAGGATCAGCATCAGCACTTCAGCGTGCACAATGGAGCACAATGGTATTGAACCAACTTTCAAATCAGTGGATGACCTGAACTATCTTCTGGGCCACAGCCACCCCATGATGGACATCCTGAGTGTCCTTCAAGAGGTCTGCAGGACCTTTTGCTACTTTAAGAAATTACAAGAAAGCTTAGCTAAGAGAGTTCTGGCTGTGTTTATAAACTATACAAAACACTGACTTTCAAGCTTATTATAATAGTTTTTGCTTTATGAACTTTATTTCCATCTAAGTAGTAATATACGCGTTTGTTGAGTGTACCCAAATTTTTTGTGGGTCTAAAAATGTCTTGATCACATCATCAGCTCGGCTGTGAAACCTTGTGTTTTAAATTGTTGTTAAACCACAGGCTGCATTTTCTCTGTTCTAGGTGGCACAGTTAGAAACCATGAGGCCTTTCAGTAGATAAACATAGACCTGTGAGAACATAGACTGTCACCAAGATAGACAATAACCAATAACAGTCTTTTGCACATATGTAGTTATTGTGGGCTGCTCAGAAGAACATAGAAATCATTGTTCCCAATAAATTCATACCTGCAAAGAAATACAGTGAAACACTCTGCCCCCCCCCCTCCTCTCCCTCTGTCTTGTGTGTTTGTGTTAATCATGCCTTGTGTTCCAGGGGCCAACCTCTGCTCCCGCTCTTCAGTCCTACTCAGTTAGTAATCAGCTGATATGCTGTGCACAATTTAAGAAGAGGGAAGCCCTTCAGTCAGCTACAAACAGTTAGACTCTATTCTGTGTGTGTGTGCTTTACCTGTTCATGAGTTTGCCTTTGTCTCACTGTCGGTTCTCCTCTGCACGGGAATCATGGAAACCCAGAGTGAGTCTCTGAGAGAGGTATTAGTTTATATATTTTATCACAACCAACCCTTGAATATTAATAGGTGCTGAAACTATTCAACAAATGAAGCAACAAATAAGTACTTTCCCTATTCCAAAACAAACTCAACCACCAATATGGTTTTTTTTTTAAAATTAAACTGTTAAACACTGCTCATGTGTAAATTAGGCCATGACCTCTTTTATAAACATGAACTTTGTGTTTCTGCTAACAAATCTCTCAGTGAACATGACAACCCGGTGACTTTAAAAAGAAAGAAAAAAAATACTTAAATGCATGAATCAAAAGACAAAATAAAAACAGTGTTCAAAGTGAAATCGGAGCTCTCACTGCAACCTCACTGCTGTTTAACAGCTGGTACCACAAAACACCATTACAATGGGAACCAGGGTATTGGATACCCTCATTCCAAAGCATCAGAGCCAAAAACCACACTGTATTTTCATCTGAAATATGATAACCCCTGCTCATGTCCATGGAGGCTGCTATTTAAAGCTTAAAATGTTAAATTTTAGTAAAAAAAAAAGAAAAGAAATAGCACATCCTTAGCATGCCAAATGGGTTACTGTCAGTACAGACACCGTGGATATTTAAAGCTGTACTCATTTCCCTTAAACCCAGCTGTTGTATACCATTTCCACCTGACATCCCACTCCAGACTTTAGATGGCATTCGAAATGCAGTGTCTTCTTATGATTTGAAACTTTAGTGTCTAATCAAAAATTGTTATTTTGAGAGCAGCTAAATGCCTTTAAACAATGATGTTGTTGAACCAGATTTAAATTTGAACTTATTAAAGACGTGACAAGAGTAGAATGGAAGGCAGAGCCTTAAGCTTTCAGGCCCCTCATCTGTGGAACCAGCTCCCAGTTTGGATTCAGGAGACAGACACCCTCTCTACTTTTAAGATTAGGCTTAAAACTTTCCTTTTTGATAAAACTTGTAGTTAGGGCTGGATCAGGTCACCCTGAACCATCTCTTAGTTATGCTCCAATAGGCCTAGGCTGATGGGGGGTTCCCATAATGCACTGACTGTTTCTTCCTGTTAAAAGGGAGTTTTTCCTTCCCACTGTCTCCAAGTGCTTGCTCATAGGGGGTCATTTTGACTGTTGGGTTTTCTCTGTATTATTGTATGGTCTTTACCTTACAATGTAAAGCGCCTTGTGGTGACTGTTGTGATTTGGCGCTATATGAGTAAAATTGATTGAACTGAATAAAGGCTACTTAATATCCCATTATTTGAATAGTATTAACACAAACACACAGTTGTGCCTGAGGCACCTGTCTGCAGTGTTTCTAAAATAAGCAGAACATGCCTCAACGGTCATTTCTCTTGTGAAACATGCTAAACCAGTTCAGACGGCAGATAGTACTGCACAAAATCATTCTAAGAAACACTGCAGTACTAGGAATTGTTGCAGTTCCTGGATTATGTAACTGGAAGTACAATGAGAAAGCTGTTTGTTTTTTCCTCCAGTGGGAGCTTACAAACTTTGCTCTGTATGTGCTTTTACTTGCTCCTCTTTTTGGGTTTGGAGAAAGAGTGACCTCTGCTGGTTTCTTGGTAATGTTATAAACAATATCTTTAGAATCAAATGTCTTTAGAATTTTATTTAAACAACCAGTTATTTGGGAAAAATTGCATCCAATGCAACATTGTGATATTGTGTTTTTAAATGTTCATTAAAATAAAATGAGAGAAAAATAATTTGCTTGTCATAAAAGTAAACAATATTCTATAGTAGTCAATCAAAAATGTTCATAGAACACCAGCTGCAACCCAAAAATACAAAACTATTTTTGAATTTACAGCTGAACACTTTAGATTGAAATGATATTCTCTTTTGGGGGGGGGTTAATTAAGAACTCTTTCTGCAAGAGCATTTTGTCTCAAAGAGAGAGAATGATGGATTAGTATTGCGCCCACGCATCATACTGGGATGAAGCTAAAAGGCAGCCATTCATGCATGGAAGCAAGAGGGTCATTGCTGAGGAGGGAGAGAGGGAGAATGTACGTGCAAACTTGTGTGTAATTACTCTGACAGATCACACCATCCACCGTCAGCAAATACTCAGAGCTACTCAGTGACGTTCAACAAAACAAGAAAGAGATGTTCAAATTTTCTCTTCTTTTATTTTTCAGGTAACTCAAAGTTACACATGTAAGGTACCTGACCTGAGAATGCCATGGAGACAATTAACAATACTTTAATACACGGACATAAGTGAAAAATCTCTATGAATAAGAGATAAATGCACATTGCACAACAGTACAAGATAATCTAAACTATCATTGTACAAAATACAGACATAAGAACTTACCACACAGTCAAACAATGTTAGATTGATTATCAGCTCCTAAAATGTGAGAAATATCCAGGTTCTGTTAGAGAGCAGAGAAAGATCGCTAAATAGGGGGAGTCACTATAATCAAACAAAGTTAAAGAGAGAAATTAGTCTGCAGGAGAGCAGAGAGGAATTAGAGCAGCTACAAAAAAGGCAGTTTAGGTGAACTAGAGATAGAGTCAATGAAAGATTCATTCAAGCTCTTTAGTCTTTCCTGCCTTTCATCTCATCTGACTCTCCTGTGGCTGAGTGGCTGGAGGCGGCTAGCACAGTGTGGGTGCCCCCTAGCAAGTCCCAGTGAGAGAAGAATGGGGCAAAGTTGGTGCCAGGTCGCTGGTGGTGAGCGTCATGCTTCGGTGCACCACCCCAGAGGCCAAAGGGCACCAGGTTATGTGTGGCCCAAGGGAAGTCATAGCCACAGTGATCCTCAGTGGAAACGTAGACATTGAATACCATGAAGCTCCATGCTGTGAGGCAGTGGCACTGCAGCAGGATGGGGTCTACTGTGGCCCAGAACCCCACACTAAATAACTCCCATCCAGACAAGTATTGGGTGACGAGGCTGAAAGGCTGGTTGTACTGGTGGTGGATGGCGTGGAAGGTGCGGTACAACCAAGGAACCCGGTGATGCAGCAGGTGCCATAAGTAGTACTGGAAGTCAAAGACCACCATACAGCCAAGAATGCCAAGAAAGAAACTGAAGAGAGTGGGGGCAGAGGGGGGCAGAGGGGTTGGTGGCCTCCACAGCCACTGTGCAACTGCAGCGGGGAAGATGTAAAGCAGGTGGTTGTAAATGGTGACACCCAAGGTGGTCCAGATGTTAGGCCAGGTGATGGGTCTGTCAGGATGCAGCCTGTAGCGGTTGATGCAAGGCCAGGTGGGAGCCAGCAGATCCAACGCAGTGTAAAGAACAACCAGAAGGAAATAGGCAGTGACTGAGAGGACCACAGGGAAGAGAGGGCTTCTTATGAGGTCGTGGTGGTTCTGACGGAGGTAGTCCCAAATAGGCTGCAGGACTAAGTCCTGGGAATGGGCCCCAGTCACATTGTCTACATTTGACATCCAAGATAGAGCCTCAGTTCTGAGTAACCTGCCCACGCTCATCATTAATATGGCGTTTCTCTTCCAAAGATGCCTGATCCAATAGGATTGTTTTTAACAGGCACCCAAAGAGGATAAAGCGGGTCTGAATGAATAGACGGATCCGAGCTTCCTCGTATAGGTTAAGCAACAGCAAATTGCCTGGTGATAGTGTGCCAAATTGGACTGGTCGACTGTCTTAGCCTCTTATGTATGTTCAAGCCCCACCTCCACCATCCCCTCCACCCCCCTGCATTTTAAAAGAAGGCGCTCTGTAAAGGCCCTTTTTCATGGGCACAAGGACTGCAGCCAGGACTCAGGAGCCGGGCCACAACAGCTCTCATTTTTGACCCAAATCATGGAGAGAGAGCTTCCGTCTTAGAGAATTCAACTCGGGCATGGTGTCATTTAGCGGCTAATATTCCCAGAAAAAAACATGGCAAGTTATGTTTTCACTGCTGCATGGTAATAATCAGTCTTTTCATGTTTCTGTCTCTCACTCTCCAATCATAACACAGAGCACACAGACACACACCCACAACATGAGCCCAAAACAGCAATTAATCACTGAAAAGTTGTCAAATGAGACATGCATTCAAAAGCATTTCCTTTCTGTTGCTGCATAGCAGTTGGCTCTTTGCTCAGACTGAGTTTGTGTACAGAAAAAGACCACAGATCCTTTTTCTATGGTATGATATGACAATTCTGCACAGCAGATAGTTGAACAAGTTTAATATATTTGGTCATTTTTAAGCTTTCAGGTATGTTTCATTACACTGCATAAAAGCACATGAAGGGATTCAGGAAAAAAGTCTAAAATGCAACATTTTATTTTTTGCAATTTGATACTGTGCAGCTCAAGAAGTGATTCTTAGTTCAAAACCTATTAAAAGATGAGAGTAAATAATGCAAGGGGAACAAACTTTTCTAACAGCTTTCAAATCTTACAAAGGATTAAAAAAACTTATTTGCAAGAGATAACAAAACAAAAGAAATATGTGACACTGGAAAAGCAGTTGCATTGTAGAATAACAAATACTCTCTGTGGTTGTTCATATTTTATTTATCTCAGATCTTTTACTTTACTGCTTTTCAAGTTGCAACACACAGTGAAGATAAAAATCACCTGAAAAATGATGGAACTGCATGATTCAGCTGCTTGTTTGCCTGCGGCCCCCAGCGGACAGAGCTGCACTCTCTAACAACTACGTGAGATAAATGTAAATGCTGTCAAAGTCCAGTCCGTTTACAACTTTCCGATGTGTTGTCATTTCCAATGACACCTTTGAGCAAATAAGCATGGGTACAAATGTTCCTCATAGACTTGTAACATCTGTGAACTTGTTTGCAGGAAGTTACGAGCCTTTACAAAACCCTTTAGAAATGCCTAAAATTCTGCATTAGAACTTAGAACAAGCTTTGTAATTTATTAATGAATCTTGAAAAGAAATACAGTAAAGTTCTACTAAAGTTTATGAATTCTACATTTCTGAAATGGAATAATGTCTTATGAGCACCAATAATACAAGCTGCATTTGCTGGCTGAAAGTAACATGCAACATGACTCAACCGGTCGCAGCAGATGACTGCCCCTCCCTGAGCCTGGTTCTGCTGGAGGTTTCTTCCTGTTAAAAGGGAGTTTTTCCTTCCCACCGTCGCCAAGTGCTTGCTCATAGGGGGTTGTTTTGACTGTTGGGTTTTCTCTGTGTTATTGTAGGGTCTTTACCCACAATACAAAGCGCCTTGAGGCGACTGTTTGTTGTGATTTGGCGCTATATAAATAAAATTGGATTGGATTGGATTGGATTGGATTGGATTAATTGAATTGAATTGAATTGAATTGAATTGAATTGAATTGAATTGAATTTTCTCTGTTATGGATTTGCACTGTCAGTGACCGCAAGTTGCCCGGGTCCTGTTTGCTGCAAAACAAGTCCAAATCATCAGCCCTCCTCCACCATGCTTCACAGTTGGCATAAGCTATTTGTGCTGATATGCCTTGTTTGCTTTCACCAAACATGGTGCTGTGCATTATGACCGTCTCCAATTTGGCCTTGTCAGTCCAGAAGCATTTTCCCTGTCCAGCACCTCCATCTTCTTGTGTTTAACAGTTCAGAGGCACTAGAGCCTATCCCAGCTGTCATAGGCCGTGAGGCAGGGTACACCCTGGACAGATTAGCAGTCTCACACACGGTTAACACAGAGACACATTTATCTATGGCCAATTTAGAATCACCACTTAACCTAAAAGGTGCACGTCTTTGGACTGTGAGAGGAAGATGGGATACCCAGAGAGAAACCATGCAGAAACAGGGAGAATATGCAAACTCTACACAGTGTATTTGAACCCAATGGGCAATGGTGCTAACCACCACACCACTGTTGCATGCAGCATGCTGCCAAAACTTCTGCTATTGTAGAGGATTATTATAAACAACAGTGGCTCACTGAACACAATACAAAATTCAAAGTATTACCAAGACCATACATCCCATCTAAGTCAGGACAGCTTAGTGTGAACAGGATGTTCATTTGTCATATGAGCAGCACACTTCCTGATATCAGGCAACAGAGGGCAGTAAAAATCAAATCTTGAGCAGAGAAGCAGTCTATGCAATGGAACAACGAATAAAAGAAAACGCACTTCAAAATTGATGCAGAACTGTGTTTAGCATAAAGATGATCAGATTTACAGAAGGATTTAAATGTGGAGGCACAGAAGAGAAGGTGGAATAACGATGCAGTGTGCTGAACGGGTGCAGCCTGTTTTATGTATTAAATCTATCTAATGCCTTTGTGATTCCACAGCTCAGATTTTCAGTGGTAACATAAAGTGAAGATGTGTTATACACACAAGCAAAAAAGTTTTAAATTTGAAGAACCATAGTGGCTTCAGTGAGATAGCAATCAACAGTTTGATCAGGTATGAAGAATCACAAATTATTTTTGGATCTGTGTTAAACGACAAGTTTGTATGTTTGTTTGTAAATACAATATTGTTTATGACTATAGTAGTCATAGTAGTAGATATAAGCCACTGATCCTAATGTAACACAAGTGAAACAGCAACAACTAGAGCAGTAGCAGCATTGTTTTTCGGTTAACATTTGCACTAAAGACCAAAATGCACTCTCACCGTGGCTAAATGGTTCAATTTCACATGGTAACAATGTGTTTAAAAGTTCATTCACTCGACATTTTATTGTGATTTTTTTTTTATGTTTATTGAATTATGAATGCATTAATTATTTACAACATGGATTGAGTTTGTTTAGTTGTCATGCAGATCTGTAATAAATGCACTGGAAATGATTAAAATAAAAAAGTACAAATGCAACATCAAGCAAAGCTTTAAGGTTGATGTCTTTATATTGATGCTTCGCACTGCAGCTCGGGAAAACTCAAGACAGTTTAGATCAACCGCGTTTTTGCCTGAATCTGACACGCTCAATAGAAATTTCACCACCTCTCGACAACGTCTGAGGGCTAAGCAGTGTGAGGGGCTATCTTTGCCTTGTCCTCTTCCTCCTTTCTCTGTGTAACTGCTCTTGAAGGCTGTGTGATGGTATGTGTTGACACCAGTGAAAACATGGATCACACCTGCAGCCACAGATTTATGTTGGGGCTCATCCTCAGGTGAGGGTTAACATCCTCTCAAACAGCTTTTGCTGGATGGGAAGGCAAAGCCTCCAGTCAGGTTGTTGCCAAACAACGCAGAGGAAAACCTGAATATCAGTGTGGGATATAAAACAAGTTTATTTAGATGCTAATGCCCTGTGTCAAAGAGTAAAGGAGTCAGAATGATAATGCAATCATTGGTACACTTAATGACTGGTACATTTAATATTGTCTTTGCTGATAGGCTATCCATGTCTTACATTCAGCTCTCTTTCCCTTTTCACTGAAATTGCATATTCTTTTTCTCTTTTTTGTTTCAATATATCTGCCATACTTCTTTTTCTGCAAATGTTCTGCTCTGCGTTTAGGATCAGCATCCATACACTGTAAAGTCTCTGCTGCACTGAAGTGTTTGGAAGGGTGCTAAAGTTTTTTATCAAGGCACTTTCTTACCCCAATGTATTCTTTGTTTGCCCAAGTGTAGCTTCCTCTATCTCTTTCTTCTCCTCCTCAGTGATGTCCAGTGAACCCAGTACATAAAGAGCCTTGTCCTCTGTTTGGGCAAAACCCATACTGTTTACCAATCCATCAAATGTCTTGATTGGCAAAGTCTAGATTTAAAAAGGAAAAAAATACAATGCGACCATTGTACCAAGCAGTTTTGGACACATAAAGTATACAAAGTAGAATATACAAAATACATTTAAATAAAAATGGAGAATGTGGAGAAGGCCAAGATTTTACATACATATATAATTTATACCATGTGCCAGAGTGGATCTCAAAACTTAAGTATTATCTGAAGCCTTTCTGGATTCAAATTCCACCTCATCCCAGTAAAGCATCAAGTTTTGGCAGTAATGCCAGAACCCAGTGTCGTGTGACAGATCTTTTGATTCCAGCTGAAAAGAAGACACTTTGAGAAATCAAATACATAATCATTTCAAGAGAGGATACTATCTCCAAATTAACAGCATTTTATTAGGACTATTCACTTAAAGCACATTTTAAAACGTTTGATATACATGGAATGTTTTTGTATTTATAAAACACCCTGCTGATTTTAAATAAAGTTAAGGGAATAATCAAAACAAAGATCACTTTAAATGAATGACTCACCTTGTGTTGTTGATGATGTCATCTCAGATGATGTCATCTCTTCGCAACAATTTCCTCTGCTTTGGATGCCTTCACCCTCTTCCACACACACCAAAATCAATAATGTTGTCATATGATGCCGGTTAACTTTGCCAATCGGACACCCACGGGAGCTGAACCTCCCTGAATGACCCTCAACGTGCACTTCTATTGAAAGCAAGTTCACCTTTACCCTAAACATTCTAACACACATTGGCAGTGCTGCTGTGTGTACCGGTACCTCTGTGGCTAGCCGCAGACAGAAAATATCAACTAGGCCAACACAACTCTCCAGACCCTCCCTGTCATTTAGATTTTCATCTTCATTTACAACCATTGTTGTAGTAGTGCTGCACATGTGTGTGTTTTAAGAAACACATCAGTTACTGTTACAAATCTAATTTAGCACAAGAAAATTCCTTTCTGGAGCCATACTGGTGCGACAATGAAAAAAGGTTTTATAGGCAACCAACGATGGTGTCCTTTTTTCTGTGCCTATTCCAAAGAACAAACACAATAGATTTCATAATAAAAAGTTCAAGTAAAATTATCTAATGTCGCTTTAAGTACAGGACTAACTGGATTAGTTCCCCTACCTTTGAGATATAACCGGTTTATGGGAAGTTAGAAGCTACACTATAAGAAAACAGGTTAGGGGTTTTACAACCTTGCTGGCAGTATTTACAATAAAATGTAATTTATTCAGTTATTTATTGTCTTTAATAAGATAATACTGTCAGACTGGGCTTGTCTCTGGTCTTGGTGTGGGTCAGTCCTCCCACACCTGTGGGCAGTTGAATCATCCGGCTCCAAGTATATGAAGGACAAGTTCTCTTATCCTTAATTGACAGATTCTCCAAATGATTTGCCCAAACTCCCTACTGCCTTTGAAAAAGCACAGCTCCTAGTAAACAGTGTTTTCCATATACATGGCATACCGCCAGACATTGTTTCCAACATGAACCCGCAGTTCATTTCTCAAGTTTGGAGACAGTTTTCCAAAGCTCTCAGGGCCACAGTTAGCTTGTCATCAGGGTTTCACATTTAATTTAATGGTCAAACTGAGCATTTAAACAAGGAATTAGAGCCAGCTCTCCACTGCACTGCATCCACAAACCCTGTCACTTGGAGTATACTCCTCACCTGGATCAAATATATTAATTCAATTCTATTCAATTTTATTTATGTAGTGCCAAATCACAACAAACGGTCACCTCAAGGTGCTTTGTATTGTAAGGTAAAGACCCTACAATAATTACAGAGAAAACCCAACAGTAGAAAAAACCCTCTATGAGCAAGCATTTGGCGACAGTGGGACGGAAAAACTCCCTTTTAACAGGAAGAAACCTCCAGCAGAACCAGGCTCAGGGAAGGGCAGTCATCTGCCATGACCAGTTGGGGCTGAAGGGAGAGACAAGGGAAAAGACATGCTGTGGAAGAGAGCCAGAGAACAATAATAACTAATGATTAAATGCAGAGTGGGGTTTGAACAGAGTAAAAGAGATAAAGGAGTATGCACATAAAACTCACACCTCATCTACTACTAACCTGTCTCCATAAGAAGCCTCTTTAGGATATCAGATTCTTCTTTTCCCCTCCCAAGAGTGTAAAACTGCTGTCCCGTCCGCTCAGCAGCATTTTGCATTGGTTCAGGAGAATTTGGAGGCAGGCAAGAGGCTCTGTTAAGGACCGTGAAGCAGAACTGCTGCATTGCTGACTGGCAGAGGACCCCAGCCCCACAATACTCACCAGGACAAAAGGTTTGGCTGGCATTTCATGACATGCCTCTGAAATGTGTCTCTAGGAAGCTGACTCCCAGGTCAGATTGAAATTGAGACAATCATTAATCCATCAACGGTACATCTGAAGCTTCCACCCACCATTAAAATACACCCCACCTTTCACTTGTCTCAGATTAAACCAGTCCCTTCCACCCCTCATTGTGCCATTGTGTAAGTTGGCATTTGACCCATACAAAACACATGCAGAACACATGAAGAGCACGTGTGCAAGGCAGAAAATTCTGTGGAGAGGAGCATGTATGTGTATGCAAATGGCAGAAAGTTGCGGATAGAGTGTGTGGAGACTTGCGGAGGATTGACATGCTGAGCACATGCGCTGTGGATGGCAGTGGATTGCTTCATTGGTAGGACACACAGATGGCAGATGTGGTGGATTGAACACGGTATAGCTGTTCATCCATGCCAAAACTCGTTGCAGATGGTCGCAGAAGAGATATAAAAAAGGGCTTTACCATTTTTCTGAATCGTCTGACACATCCACCACTTTCAACCTGACTGTGGAGGACTGCAGACTGATAGCGGAATAAACATATGTTTTACAAAGCCACAACATGCATTATGGACTGATTGCAGACTTAACACATTCTCATCATCTGCACTCCTGTCCGCAACTGTCCGCTATGTCTGCAGCCAAATATAAGACAGCACCTAATTGTTGAAAACCCTTTCTGTGGATATGGTGGATGTCTGCGGCGCACTGCAGGCAATTTCTGAGTTTTCTCTGCGTGTGGTTGCGGACCATCATCCACAGCAAATTTTGCATCAGTGTGACACAAATTGTACTCTGCCTCTTCTTATTCTCAAGGCTCCCATGATCCCTCCTGTAGTAAAGCTGTCTTTCCCTCATGCCTATATTACGCTTAACCCCTTGACCCCTGCACATAGGAAAGATGCAGGCGTGCAGGACCTTCCCAATTGGGCTACATAGATAAAGCTGGGTATCATCTGCATAGCAGTGAAAATGTATGTTATCCCTTCTAATAAATAGAACTCATCCCAACAGAATTCTGTGGAACTCCCTAATTAACCTTAGTGTGTGAAGAAGACTCCCCATTTACATGAACAAACTGGAGTCTATTAGATATGATTCAAACCACTTCAGCACAGTACCTTTAATACCAATGGCAAGCTGTAATCTCTGTAATAAAATATTACGGTTAATCACTGCAGAGTTGTTGATCTGAAAACAAAAACATGGCAAAAAAAGGAAAACAATTGCCTCTGCCAGGTTTAGGGATGGTTTGACTAGACCTTGATCATAAACAAAAATCTGTGGGAAAGAATAGCAAAATAAAGTAAAGTGAGATGACTGAAAGGTGCATTTTGAAAGGTGATTTCAATGAGAGGGAAAAACAGAGGAAGGTCCTAGACCTTCCTAGAATGTTGGAAGATGGAAACAAAGTAGGGAACGAAAACAAATGATTAAAAGCTGTGACTAAGTTTTCTGTAAATTAAATTGGCAAGATCGATACAGCAAGAGTCCCAGGAAGGCGTGTAGTGAAAAGCTTTCACAACACACATACTTGCACATTTCTCTCTATTCACAGCTCACAGCACTGAGTCTGGATCCTGACCTGGATGACCTCCCACCACACAGAAGCCTCACCACCGCCGCCACCTACAGCTCCTACTATAACCCCCTGAAAGCCAGAAGGTGTCTTCATGTATTCTGTTGGAAAACATGACACAATCATGTCTAAAAATTTGACACTTTCAAATAGCAAAGAGAACCCAGTGGTTGTCACCGGGTAATTAAATGAATATTTAATGACCTATGGCGGTGAGTATTATGATCACATGCATCATTTAATCAAAGTGGCTATTGCATTATAGTGCATCTCTTTAGTTGTAGTTGCACCATTTTGTGGAAAAACCACAAATGTTATATTTATTGAAGGATAACTGTGTAATTAGGTACAATGCTTAGTGTAGTGTCAGGTTATGTGAAGGGTTTTACAGGGAACCTTTAGCATGGCATTACTAACAGCACCTGTGAAGGAAACAATTTCATCACTTTAACAAATGGACAGTCATTTTCTTTGTGACAGTGGCTGCTGGTGGAAAAGAAGTTGCAGGCACACCTGACAACTAATATCTCTCAGGTGTTGTCTTTGAGGGCTGGGAGCTGAATAGAGTGTTATTCTCCACTCTCAGTTATGACACAGTGACAGAGGAGGGGCAATCGTGCATGAGAGGGACACCAGAATGACAAAGGATGAAAGCTGCAGTTACTAAAAATAAACCCAAGAATGAGAACATAAAAATATTTGAATTACAAGGTCAAACTGAGAGAACAAGAAGGAAACAGCAAAGTCACTCAGTGCAACTCTCACTTTATACACTTAGGAAGGAAAATGCATGTTTACTTAAATTTAATGTGATAATATTGCAAACTTTGAAATGAAGGTTGGGCAGCACTGTTAATTGGCAGTAAATAAATAAAACATAGCATAAAAAGATGCAAAAGTCTTGAGTCAGCCTTCATTTCTTTATATTTTGCTACAATTCAAACAAGCTTGAAATTCAATATTTGGTATGACCGCCTTTATTGTCCAACATAACCCGAACCTGTCTTTAAGTAGTCTTCAGGAATAGTTTTGCTGAATACTTTCCTTCAAGATAAAGGACATTTCACAGCTCTTCCTTTTGAATGTTGGCGGCCGTTCTCTGTCATTGGCAGTGTGTTTGGGATCATTATCATGCTGAAAAAATAAAGCCATTACCAGTCAGATGTTTCCCAGACGGTATGCATGGTGGATTAAAATCTGACTGTACTTTTCTGTGTCCATAATTCCATCAGTTTTGACAAGATCTCTAACACCTGGGGTTGAAATGCAGCTCCAAACCATGACAGAGCCTCCACTGTGTTTTACAGATAGCTTTAGGGACTCACAGTTGTACCTCTCTCCTGACCTCCTCCATGCAAACTGATCCATCCATTCTCTTCCACTTATCCTTTTCAGGGTCGTGGAGGTGCTGGAGCCTTTCCCAGCTGTCATAGGGTGAGAGGCAGGGTACACCCTGTACAGATTTCCAGCCTGTTGCAGGGCCAACACAAAGAATCAGATAACATTCACACTCACATTCACACCTATGGGCAATTTAGAATCCCCAGTTAACCTAACCTTTAAACTAACTAACTAACTTTTTTTTTTCTTTCAAATTCCAGAAAAGAAATGGGAAAAAATATGCCTCTTGTGGCCTTTGCTAAGTTTTCTGTTATGTGTAGACACAACACTGGTTCATCCTCTGACATGCCTTTTTCACACATGACTGATTCATAAGTCAGTATTAAATGGTTTAGCAAACAACATAAAAAATTCCTCTGAAATTATTCAGGTATCAAGCCCACTGCTCCAGCCTCTCCCTCCCAGACAGAAGCTCTCTCCCCTCCCCTGCTTTCTTCTTGTCTCACGTCAAAAATGGTTTCAGGTGTGCCAGTGAGTCAGGCACAGCAATCATCCAATCACCTTCAGCTGCTGCAAGTTTATATACTGGGCCTCAACTCCACCACAGTATCAGATTGTAGACTCAGTGACTTTAGTCTGCCATTCAGTTAGTCTGACTTCCAGCCTTTTGAATTTACCTGCATATTTGCAGTTCTTGTCTAACCCTGCCCATCCTCCCTCCTGTTCCAGCTTTTGGCCACCTGGCCCCTGAACCACTTCAGTTTCAGAAGACTCTTGGGAATTATTTGTTCTGGACCCTGAACCACCTGTTGGTCTGGATCCCCTAGCTCTGTTCTCCATTATCCCTGTTGTCCTGTTGTCCAATCCACAAATTATAAGGACTTTTAGACACTGCCTTGCAACCACTCTAGAAAATAAAACCGTGTATTACAGCTGTAATCCTGTCTTGGTCTGTGTACTGCAAGGGCGTTGTTAGTTTGGCCCTGAAATTCAAGTACAAAGACTGAAATGAAAATGAGTGAAAAAAAAATGTCCAAAGATAAACTTTGAGCTCACCCCTTGGTGAGGCATCTGTTATTGGCTTCATCCAAATTGTGTTCAAGGTCATATTTGTCATTGGGCCCTTCCATTTTCACAGTAACTTTATAGAAAAGCAATGAAGATAAAGATGATAAACACACATAACAATAAGTAGCTTGAATCTGAATACAGATGCTTCACATATAAACAGCACCACAATGTTTTAATGGAAAATACACATGCATAAAGCAATAAGATGTAACATGTTCATTTTATATTGTTATATACAGGAAGAGCTTGCTCTAATGAACAGCTCCTCTCTGCCCTTATATGAGTAACACATCTAAGCTGGTAGGCAAGTCTTAACCCATTCTGCCTCTAATGAAGTATATTGCACAGTGCTAGCATCACTTAAGGGATGTGTTAAGTGACACATGTGTGAAGGCTCACATATGGCTCAGGATTTGATGAATACCTATGGGGTGTTTGATGAATACCCGTGGTACATGTTTTGTTTTTCACTTAGCTACACTGATTAAAACCTGGAAAAAGTACAGTTACCATGGGCGTCTCACCTGTGGAATTAATTATCCCACGTAGCTTCTCCTGACTTCCTGATAAACAATCCATGCAGAAGAGCCGATGATCACATTTTTGCAGGACTCTAACCAGGTAGGAACACCACTGTTACGGACAAACAGTTGTTGTACTTCTTTGTCATATATGCGTGTGTATGTGTGTAATTTTTTTTTTTTTACATTATTTTTCAGAAAAGTGCAAGACCTTTTTTAAATTGCTCCAGCAAAATGCCGAGCCAGCTCGAGAATGCAATGGATGCGCTGATGAAGGTTTTCTACAACTACTCTGGGAACGATGGAGATAAGTACAAGCTCAACAAGGGCGAGCTGAAGGAACTCTTGAACAGTGAGCTCACTGACTTCCTCATGGTAAAGTTGACATTTCAACAGTGATTATTTTGCTGTTTGATTTATTTGTTGGGCATTTATACATACATATACTTATATAAGTTTTTATGTCGCGCAGATCGTTCAAAAGGAAACAGCATCCCTGTGTGGATTTTAATTCATGGAAATGTGTTGGTGCACTGAAATATGAATCTGTGCATTCCAATAGCTGATCCATAGTGACCAATAGTAATGGCATTAATTTGCTCACGGATCTTGAACACTTTTAAGGATGATTTGCTGTTGTCTGATTCACTTAAAAGTCAATCTGGATTGTGCCATTTTCAAATGATGCAACATCCTGACCTTGTTGGAGGAAATTGTTTTTTCATTGATTGCTTTCTTGCTGTCAAAGTGTAACTGCTTGTGGCTTCTCACAAATAAATGATGCGGTGCGACAGATAGATAAGGTCATTTGAGATAAGTCTCTGCCCCTGAGTCTGTGTGATAGCAGTGTGCACAAGCCTGCAATTTCAAATGACTGAGACCACAGCATCAAGAAAACGGCCAAGGTCTAAAACCTGACGCTTTCAGATATCTTTCTTGTTACTGCCTGTCCTCCTTCATGCGGGTGGGAGGCCTCAGGTGCTCACACATCATCCTCATCATCAGTGACCCATATCACCTCCAAATATAGACACCCTCATGATGTCATCACATCCCTGTGGGCCATAGTCACCTCTGAGAATAGACACAGCGGCGTTCATCCTGAGTTTCTGCCAGCAGAAAACTTTGACACTTGACAACCAATGCTTGAGGTTACAGTACAGGCCACTATATATTCTGTTAGCCTTGATTAGAATACAAATATTAAAGCCAAATTAGGTATGATGGTTGAGAATGACAGATTTATTTACTGATAAAAACACTCAGCTGTATGTCTTTAGTTTCTCAATATCTACTGTCAATGTTCACACTAAGTGAAGCGGGCTCTTTACTTTAATGTAACTTTGAGCTATTCAGACCAAATATGAATTGGAAGCAACACATTAGAAAATGCATAACTGCTCTGCTGATATTTTTCTCTAATTTAAGTAACCTCCCGGTGTGCATTTTAATTTTAACCTTTGGAGAAATGCTGACTTTAGTGAGTGCCACGGCAGAAAGATCTCTGCTGCCTCGGAGGTTAGAGGATGAATTAGAAAAGCCTCGTTTCTCAGTCATGGAGGAAATGAGCAAAGCAATAAATGTTGCATTTGATTAGCTGCAGCTCACACATCATTTAGTGGCGACATCACTCTGCTCTGGACACGGAGCTTTGCCTTGAGTCAATAACAAGCTCAGTCCCATTTTCTGTATTATCCCCAGAAATTTAGAACATGTTGAAGGTATTTGGCTAAGGAGTCAATAATATTGGTAACAAGTTTGTGTTACAGGAAAATCCTTACAGGGCACAAAGATATCATCAGCCAGACTGCAGATCTGTTGAATCGCTTTTTGTTTCTGTTTCGTTTTCAGTCTCAGAAAGATCCGATGCTGGTGGAGAAAATCATGAATGACCTGGACTCTAACAAAGACAACGAGGTGGATTTCAACGAGTTTGTTGTGCTGGTGGCCGCGCTGACTGTTGCCTGCAACGACTTCTTCCAGGAGCAGCAGAAGAAAAAGAATTAGGTGTCCAAAGAAGAGCCACCTTAAAGCAGATGTACATCCACATTTTAAGCGGAAGCGTGTCAGTGCGTTTGATGTTGCATCAGGTGAATAATTTGTGTAGTAGTTTTCCCACAATAGGACGGTCATTCATGGAAGATAACACTCACTGTGCAGTACCAATTTACGGCCTGGATCTGTTACACAATCACTTGATCACACACCAGTCTTGTCTCATACAAATTATTGTATTTTTTGAGTTCTAAATGTAATGAGCGACTATGTAGAGCCCTTTACATAAGCCCCCCATGGTGTCGTTATTGTGGGTGTTGTTCGTGTATGATACCGTGTTTTCATCCAAACTTAGGTGCATAGCTGTGTGCTGTGAATGCTTTTCTTTCTGCTAAAGAAAGCATAGAATAATTGTTACTCTTGATTAAGTTGGAGGCATTTCCCTTAAAAAGACACCTTCGTCATCTAAAATTGTTTCCTAAGTCCTCTCAAGTTTTCGCTCCAAAAGATGTCCCACGTGACTCTCCCACTTGCTCAGTTTTAAAGGTCACATGTTTAATTAATATCCTGATGAAGCTTTGAATGGTCTCAGTTTTACTGTTAGTCTCTATTCCTGAAGGAGAAGTACATTTTGCTGGTGCAAAGAGACGTGGAAAAACACACAGGAACACAGTGATTAAGCCAAGTGTTCCCCTGTGACAGTAACAAAGGTCTTACTCCAAACCATTTGTGGTATTTCATGCTTTTTGACTTCAGCATTGTCTAATTCACACCTGCTAAAAAATCTTGAAGGCATCATGTTAAAAGTAAATGCGTTTAATAAATCTAACTGTATCCCCCGATACTTGTGACTTTTTTCTTATTTTGTGCTGAAACACTGACACAAAAAGTCCTGCATTCAAAGCATTACTGAAGTAAAAGTACAGAACAAGGATGGAGGCATTATTTTATGTGACCTTTTAAGAGCATAATGCAATCTTCCACAGATGGAGTGCAGGGAAAGAATTAATGTTTCCAAACTGAAATAGGATGAGTAATCGGCATAAAACTGAAAAGCACAAGTCCTTAAAAGTTCTTAGTTTCCACACCTATAAAAGCTTTCTGTATCAGGAAGGCTGTACTTTTGGGAAATGACTGAACTATCTCTTGATGACGCACGGTGATCCCAACCTGGGTCCAGCTGCATCAGACGAACACGCTGACACATCCTCCCCTCGAGCAGAAATGCTGATTTTTCTCAACTTGGGGAGGACAAAAGTGTACACTGAAGCTGCATTTTCTAAGGGTCTTCCTCCCTTTATCGCTTCCTCTCTGTCCATTTCCCAAAATATCCAGCTAGACAGTTAATTTGCAATGATATTCTCAGCTGTGACGTGCACAAAATTACCGAAACAAAATCCAGAGGCAAGTCTGGTGCTTTTATGTGAGCAGATGGTGCTTGCACGAACCCTCGCCACTACAATGCAATTTGTCTGTGATTGGCTGCAATTGAGCAGGATAATCAGCCCATGGGAAGATGCCATGCAGTAATTACGCGCTTTGTTCAAGTTTTAAAAGGTTGCAATCAATTCCAAGTGTCGTTTGCTAATTTTTAAATGTGGATATTTATATTCTCACTCCCATGATTGCCCTCCACTTTCACAAAGCTCTTCAGAATGGTCATGTGATCGTGTCTTTATTGACTGTGAACGTCATGTTCAGGAACTGAGGGGGGGGGGACTAAGTACACCCTAAACATCATAAAGTTTGAGTCATCAGGCTCGATCAGCTCATCGTGTCCTGTGTCACTATATTCAATCAGCTATTGTGGGAGGAAATAAATCCAGGTTGTATGGGGCAACTAAGAAATTGCTAAAATAAAAGTGCCCCATCAAAAGAACAATGAAAAGACTGGATTAAAAAAAAAGAAAAAGATAAGAGTTCTGATATTGTTGACACTTCTGAGAGAAGGACTGTGAGATGTCAAAAAGCAAACATGTATTGGAAACACAGGAAACGACTGATGAAGTCAGGGGAAAATATTGATCTCTAACACAGGAATCATTCCCCGAACACATTTTGTGATTGATAAAACTGCATTGGGAAGTCAGCTGGGGAAGAGTGAAGAAGGCTGGGGCGAGGCCAGGAAACGCGCCTCAGGTTAGTATTTTCTGTTTTAACGAACATATGGGTATAATGCATAAATCAAGCTTTCTGTTGGCTGAGTTTAGCACATTTATAGCTTTCCAGGGCAGTTTCTCCTCACTTCAACTGTCACCCATCCAAATGTAGCCGCTACCTGTGACGTCTTTAAAGTACGCCTGGAGCCCTTATCTCCCACATGCTGTCCGCTCCCGCTTTTCGTCACTCTGTGCGTCATCGTTCGTGTCACAACTCCTCATTAGAAGTGACCTGTGTTTGTAACTATGTGTGTAACGGTTTCAGCTTCTTAATTTTCTCATCGACACACTTAAAGAATGTTGATGAGAAAACTGAAATCTGAGAGCATTTGTTGTGCATATTTGACAGACATGCAATGATAGTGACAGAAAAGATGACACCCTGAAGCAACTGTTCCTTTGGAACGGCTGTGGGTATACAATAGTTTGTGGCTTCATCCAGTTTTACTACACTACAAACTTCTTAAAGTATGTTTAAAAAGAACAAAGAAAACAAAATGAACATATAGAAAATACAACTATTCCAATAAACGTAAATACGGCCCAGAGAGTGAGCTATAGACATGACTACATGCTTGTTTTGTGTATTTTGGTTTCCTGGTGCTTGTATATCTATTGGCAAATCAAGAAAATGAGAAGTCAGTTGTGGACAGGACAGGAGACTGAACCTCCTGAAATATCTGCAATAGCATTTAGGCAGTTCCCTGCAGGATAGCGCTTTGCATTGAAATGCAGTGCTGAAATGATTCATAAGCATTTATTGAGCAATATGCTGATTTCCCATACCTGTCAACTTGGGAAGCGACAACAAAATAACCATGTATAAACAGCTTATTAGATTATACTTTCATAAACACTTAAGGGTAATAAAGGGTAATATTTTTGTGGACTAAGCTTGTACTTAATGTATTGTCATAATGTATTTATGATCATTTTAATATATTTACCCACTTTTATGAGCCCTTCAAGTACCTCTGGTGGAACTCTGCACAGTATGTGAATGATCAGTTGCTACTTACTAGTTAATTAGTAGTTTCTTGTTACTTTAGGATGACTTAATCATTACTTGCTGTTTCTGTGTCCCCCTCAAGCAAACAAGCATGGTAATAAATAGCTAATCAGTAGTTTCTTAATTATTTCTATTTCCTTAACAGTAAATCAGAGGCATCACGATTCCATCAACTATTTAAATCATCATCAGACCACATATTAGTGCACAATTGTGTTACTGTCTGTAACAGTAGAGACATGGATGCCCTCTTGATCATAGTTTATGTTTAATTAAACTCTGAACCTGCGTGGAAATTCGAGAAGCACATTTACATGATGCCCCGTTGCCTCATTATTCCACACTGTGTTTGAAAATCCAACCTGAACGGGTCTTTAATATTTGCATCAAACAATTATCCGGTTGTTAAGACAAGTCATAGTGAACCACACAGTCCACGCAGGGGAACAAGAATGTTAACAAAAGTGTTCCAAAAGAACACGTGTGGCCTGCACAGTTACTGAGATACTGAAAGCATGATGGACGGATGGATGGACGGACGGCAGGAAAGTGATCCCTAAGTGTCTCCCTGCCTCCATAACTGTGGTTCTGTTCAGTGTTCATTAATGGGTAAATTCATGTTGAAAGTTTGAAAAGAATAAATGCTGACTTGAAAATATTTTTTATACCAAGGTCATAAAATGACTATTAAGAATGTCTTAATAATTAATGCAACACAATGTATTTATTAAAGCAGAAAATACTGCTGAAAATTTGCTTCATGATTATGCAGCTGTGATATTTTGAGATGCACTGCACTCAAAATATTGAGTACCCGTGTCTGCTCTAATCTCCTGTTGAGTGATTGACAGATAATTAATAATGTTGTTGAGAAAGGCCAGATTCAAATGTCAAGCTTAATTTTCTGTAGACTAATAACTGGCAGCATCAGAAGCAACCTGTAAGTCCAAAATACACTCGTGTGAGCAACATTTGAACTAAAGCGTGGTTTTATATAAAGAATGTGCTGCAAAGCTTTGGCTGACAATCTACTCTCTAACATACTGTACACACCAGACAGGAAATAGCAAATACAACATGTTGCCTTGGACTCTCCATGTCATGGAGTGAATGCGTCATCAGGCTTGTTCATTAACCACATCACTGAGCACAGAGGGAATACATGGGAAGGTGCTTGATTTAGTAACGCGGTGCAGTAGAGCACATTTGCAAACATATGAATAGAACAGAACCAGAGGGCACAGTCAGTGTAGTGTACACTCTTGCAATCAAAAAAAGTGTAACATATAGGTTGTAGCAAAATAGTTTTTTTCCACAAAGATTTTCCGTGTAAAGCCTTTGAGATCTTATTTGTCTGCGTCACTGCTTTTGTTATCCACAAACTATTAAGAACAACTCCTCTGTGAGCCTTATTGATATGCACGTGGATGATGCAGGATTTTCTTTCCCCCATTATTATAGGTTTTATTTTTGTTGCATCACCGCAATGCAAAATGTTCCCCTTTTTGCAAAATATAAATATAAGGGCATTATCTTTTTTTTAAATTAATTTATTTTTATGACCATTTTAAACATATGCTTTTTTTTTTAGCAATAACAATAATGACTAATTTGAACTAAATTTCTAGAAAATCAAGCAAAATAAACCTCAAACCTGCAACAGCATGGGACAGCTGCACATGTGTTTTACATCCACACTTTCAAATAAGATCAATAAAAGATCATCAGTGGCTTATTAATACAATACCCTCTGTCTCACACATACACTTACACACACATACAGTTTCCTGCTATAAAGTCTTAAGGCTTAAGTCATTCATCACCAGCTGTGGCTGCAGATGTTTCTCAATGATAACTCACCCCTTTGGTTTGTACCATTCAGGCCATTATTTTCAGAGATACTGCCTGATGTTTTCTCTGTAGTGACAGTGAGGGTCCGTGATGTACCCATGACGGTGATCAAAGGCAGTGGATGATGAAGAAGTGCACGCTCCACTGAAAACACGACTGTTTTGCAGAGGTTTGCTAAGACATGTCTGAGTTCACCTGCTTCACCCTGCGGTACACATCTCCTGCATTAAACAGGTGAAACGCAGTTACATTCAACAGCGAATTCATGTTTGTAACTGGTTGATATCTGTAGTGACAGGGATGACAGGCACATTTAATTTTTGTTTTCAGTATGTAATTTAGCTGAACTTACAAAGAGGGTACTGTTGCAGTATCCACATACAACTGAGACATACTACTTTTTCATAACATTGAAACTTGAACTTTAACCTTCTTGCTGTACGTGCAGCTTGTACAGTAGGTTGTGAGATACTGCCAATAATTTCAAACTCCCCATGTATAAAGTCACAACTAAAACAAGGAAGAGTCTAAAAGCATTAAATGCTAGCATGTTGTCAAAGCTCCACATAACAATGATGTTGAGATTATTTATGCATGCTAAAGGATGAACATGAGTGTTTGCAATAAAGAGGCATTATAAACACAGCGTTTCTTTCGCTTCCACATTCAGAAAATAACCAGCTGTTCCTCTGTGATTGATGCGAACTCACTCCTGAAAACACAGAAACAGGTCCTCAGCCGGAAAAGGTTGGAGTGCCCACTCTGGCTCAGGGAGGAGTTGCTGCCCCAAG
This sequence comes from Pterophyllum scalare, assembly GCA_024447675.2. Lineage (NCBI taxonomy): Eukaryota > Metazoa > Chordata > Actinopteri > Cichliformes > Cichlidae > Pterophyllum > Pterophyllum scalare. Next base: position 10,458 of record JAMQGT020014868.1, on the reverse strand, counting down.
TGGAGGAGTTTAAGTATCTTGAGGTCTTGTTCACAAGTGAACAAGGTCTTAAATAATCAGGCCCAATCTTATCTTAAAGACCTTATAGTATCATATTACCCCATTAGAGCACTTCGCTCTCAGACTGCTGGCTTACCTGTGGTTCCTAGGATACTTAAGAGTAGAATGGGAGGCAGAGCCTTCAGCTTTCAGGACCCTCTTCTGTGGAACCAGCTCCCAGTTTGGAGTCAGGAGACAGACACCCTCTCTATTTTTAGGATTAGGCTTAAAACTTTCCTTTATGATCAGGATTATAGTTAGGGCTGGATCAGATGACCATGAACCCTCCCTTAGTTATGCTGCAATATGCTGTGGGATTCCCATGATGCAGTATTTCTTTTTCATTCACCTCCTTTCACTCTGTGTTTTTACATCGCTGCATTTAATCATTAGTCATTAGTGAGTGATTTTTGAATTTTTCCTTCCCACTGTCACCAAGTGTTGCTCATGAGGGGTCGTTTTTATTGTTGGGTTTTCCTCTTTACCTTTCAATAAAGCACCTTGAGGCAACTGTTTGTTGTGATTTGGTGCTATATAAATAAAAAATATGTAAGTCCAATTGAATTGAATTGAATGAGAGGAGAAGGGAGCTGGAGATTGACAAATGGCTTGGGGCTGTGGCTGCAGTGATGTGGATGCTGCACCAGTCCATTGTGGTGAAGAGAGAGCTGAGTGCAAAAGCAAAGCTGTTGATTTACTAGTCAATTTATGTCCTCACTCTCACCTATGGTCATGAGCTTTGTATAGTGACCAAATGAACAAGATCGTAGATACAAGTGGCGGAAATGAGCTTCCTTCGAATGGTAGCTGGCCTCTCCCTTAGAGATAGGGTGAAGAGGTCAGTCATTTAGGAGGGGCTCAGAGTACAGCCACTTTAAAAGGAGCCAGTTGAGGTGGTTCAGGCATCTGACTGGGATGCCTCCTGGGCACCTCTTGGATGAGGTGTTCCGGACATCACCTATCGGGAGGAGGGCCTGGGACAGACCCATGACAGGCTGGAGAGATTATATTGCTAAGGCTGCTGCCCCTGAGACCCCACCTGGACACGTGGAAGAAAATGGATGGATGGATGGATGGACATTTTACACCTATGTACATTGTTTAGACAATTTTAGTTTTTGTCTTTTCGCTGACAGCCACTTCAGGTTAAATGCATTTTACTAGTGCAGGTTCTCTGACTACAGCACCTTCAACAATAGGAAGGACATATCCAAGGTCAGAGTAGAGGTCAAAAGGTCAAATAGAGATAATATCATAAGATCTGACAACTCACAGTTGCATTTCATACTTGATACAGTTCCAATTCATACAAGCCCAATTTGATCAAAGTGGGTTTTTCTGACCTCCATTTTCAACATTTTTGCCAAAATTTGCCATTTGTGGTTTAAATTAAAAACTTTTGGTCTTAAAGCTGACCTCTAGAGCCAACCAATAATTTTAAGCATAGTGACCCAAAATTTGTAAAGTTTGGCTACATTTATTTTGGAAGGATTTTGGCTAAAGCTTGTGTTAAATACAATAAACTGTAAATTGTACTTTAATACATATCCTGATGGGTTTTTTTTTTTGTTCTTCTTGTGTTGCAGACAGCAACATGCAGTATTTTGTGAAGTCGTGGATGTTTTTGCTGTAACCGAAATAAGAAGAAAAGCCCAGTTTGGTGCTTTGTCATGCAATATAATTTTATTACAAAAAATGTTTTGGGTCTTTTTTTTTTTATCAAATGTGCCTTCATAATGGCAACGGAATATTTCCTCCTTTTACGTTCACTCTCCATGCCACATATGGCAGGAAATGACTCCGCACATCACACAGGACTCGCACAAACAGAAGGTGACATTCATTTTAGCACCATTCCTTATCGAGAATGTTGATGACAAACCCCCCAAAATAATATCGTCAATCTAATCCTGATGAATGCACATAGTGTGCACAAAGCATATAAAACAATAGCGGTTCCACCAAACACAAAGGACACTTAATTAAGATTTATTTACAACAACATGAATGAGATTTAGAAAAAAAATATAAAAGGACAATAAAGTGGAGTCTGTAATATAATATTCCTATGACAGTTGTATATTATTTTTCATACACTTTTATTTCAATGTCCTCAGACATTTTATCTAATCAGAGGGACTGACTGTTACTTTCACTTAAAGCAATTTAAAAAATGTCTGCAGTCAAATGCTACATTTGTCACATAAGATCCTGTTAGGATCAGTTGTTGAAACAGAAATCTTCCACATTGTTGAGTTTGATCATCTGTAGCTCCTGGCTGTCTAGTAGCCTGTAGCTGAAAGACACTCGGTTTACAAACTTCCCGCTGGACACCATCCTCACCACTGTGTTATCGCAGCCAATCTTCATGTGGGCTGCAGGTTGAGGGAAAAGAAATCTTAAGTCTTGAGTGGGATTTTGTTTAAGGAGAACGGGAGGCAGAGAGATCGGTGTGCACTTACTGGGCCCGGTGAAGGCGATGCAGAGATCTGTAATGGAAAGAAGCTTCGATGTATCAATGCCATTTCCTCCCAGCAGCTGTACAAAGTCCCCTGATTCTGCACATCCAGGCATGGACCTCTGTGGAAATCAACATACAGTGTGATACAAACACGACCCAACAGCAGAACAGTCCTTCACTTTATCACTGTACGTGCTGATGGCACACTGATTCTGTGTTATGGGAAAAAAAGAGGTGACTATTAATTCATCTTAATTTATAAAATCATTGTGCACAGTGACGGTACATGCAGTGCATTTTTCAATACTTTCAGAATGTTTCAGATAGTGTACCTATCATAGTCATTCAAATCAGAGTCTACTGGTCACATGTTCGGGTTTTCCTTTTGCATCAACATTGCAATTTTTATTTTATTTTTATTTTTTTGCAACATTAAACATGAATTAACTGTTCTTAAAGTTATATACTGACTCCATGGATGCTGAAATCCTTCAGAGCTGAGGGAAACTGCAGATTCTGGTGCCAATTCAGCTCATGGACCTACACCATGTTGTGACCCACCTTTGAATCGCTCCATAACTGATTTGGATCTAAATCATTTGTATGCACTGTAGCGTGAGATCTGAATCCCAAATATTCCCAATGCAAAAATCCCTTTTTACTGAATGTGGGAGCTAGTATATAAACTGAGAAACAAATGTATTATTTCTTTAGTTTTAGAACCCTGAACAGATTTCCGTTCATCAACACTGTATTTAAATAGTGGAAAAACCTTAAGGAAAACTTGGTGTGGAGAAGAATCAAGAGCACTTAGGCAATACTCAAGGGTGTTTAGTGACTTTCTTCACCTTGGGGAGGTGGTTGTAGTGTCCCAGGCTGAACTCTGAGATGCTGATCTCTACTGGATATATGATGGAGAAGCTGCAGTTTCTGTGCTGCTGCGGGATCACCATTGTGTAACTGCCCTCTGGTGACTGTGACATGACATTGCAGGCTGTAAGAAAGAGATAAGCGGGGATGTTGCAAGCATGATCACCTTGATGGATGGTCAAACAGAAGCAGAGGAATTTACATATAATCTTATGGTTGGGTGCACACACATGTTTTTTACATAAATGGTGGTAAAGAACATGTACTGGTATGCAACCACGACTTCTAAAACCCTTCAAAAACCACCTCTCCAACCTGGTGCGTCTGATAACAAATGTCAGAAGGTGAAAATAATTCTATGGTCATCATCATTGCATCTAATTTGTAAAGCTCAGATAAGCAAAATTAAGGCAACTTTAATGTCTTCAATTATGTTAATCTTGGGAACACTTGGTTTAAAAGCAAGATCAAATAATTTGGGGTTCAATATGTTACTCTTACTGTGGGACAGCATTTGCAGCCTGTCCTTGGTCCTCATCCAGGAACATAGTGGTGGCAAACTGTCTGCTAATGGTACAAATGAGGACTAAAGCACCATGCCAGGCTGCCATTATCACCACTGAATTACACATAAATTGCAGTGCAAATGGGCCGAAAGCTCAAACAGTCATGTTTGTGTGCATGCAGGGATTTTGGAGTTTATTTTTGAAAATGATTATCTACATACGAAAGGGGTTGGTGTGTTTCCTGACTGTCAGGGTGAAGCTGCTGCCGGCATTGTGAATGCGGAAGAAGACCATGGCCACGTTCTGAGAAGAGCGCACGCTTTTCCTCAGCGATCCAGAGTCGCAGTAATCCACATAGCGCTCGAACAAAGGCAGTGGGTGATCCTGGGTGCTGGGGAACTTTTCCCCTTTCATCACCCAGCCATCAAACACCTCGATGGAATATGTGAACAGAGAGAAGCTTTAAGTATGATTTCACATTCAGTCACAGGTTGAGGCCATCAGGATCTGTTTAGAATGGAGAGAGCATCTGTATGCAACCACTGAGGTGTGCTTTTGAGGTAGGTGACCTAAAGTAAGCAGGTTATGCACAATTATGTTATGTTCAAGGAGCTTTTTTTTTTTGTCTAATCAGGAAACATGTTAACAGACCCCAGTGCTTAATGTCATGAAAACACATGGCATTCATCACAAAAACACACACAAAAAAACCACCACCTCATATTAGATTTAACAGAATCAAGTTGTACACATAAGAAACTGTTTGTGTGGAACTGGAGTTTTAAAGCAGATAAAGATGAGTGGAACAAGATGCTTCACCCCATCTTATGACATTTAGGAGGAAAAGGGTGTTTGATGAGAAATGATGCTAGCTTACAGTGATAAAGTCTCCTCCCATGCAGTCAATGTCAACACTGTCATAATCCACACTGATCACTTCACTGGGCTCTGCCATGAAGAAGGCGGCACAGCTGAGCTGAGGGCGCTCTGCTGTGAAGGTGAACTGACCCTCCACTGCAACCATGTCCAGACAACCTGAGAGGCATTCCAGGGAAGAATGTGAAAATTAGCCTACCTCTTATGGATAAATGTAAATACATAAAGACCATCAATTTGTTGTATCATCTATTCTTTATATTTCAGCTCTATTAACATACTCATTACAATTAGCTGTTCATGCAATGCAAATAAAAGTCAAATTAAGAGACAGAAAACTAGTCAAATTTACAGTATATGCACAAAGGATATACTATATATAAATAATTTTCACGTGACTTACGTAAAGGTCGGCGATACGTTAACTCTTCGGGTATTTCTCTCTTGAGTTCCGAGTTGAAAAATGAATATAATTCATCTTTTGAGATTTCGTTGTTCTACAAAGAAAACAAGCGAGACAGAGTCAGAGAGAGTTTGTCATTTATACCTGCCAATCTTCTAAGAAGTTTCAGGATCTGTCCCGACACTTACCTCAATATATCTGGAGTCTCCCTTGAGGACGGACAGACACAACACCAGAAAGAAGAGCTGCTCCCGGAAAGTGCGCTCCATAACGCGCATCTCTGTCTGCGAGGCTCACCTGAGCGGAGAAAGTCTGAGCTCCTCCGCCACAAGAGCCGCTTTTTATAGGACCGACAACTCTAAGGACGAAGTGACATGTTCGCCCACCGTGGACGCCCGCCCCTCCCTTACAGTCCATCCCTTTACCAGCCAATTGCGTAGCTGTGACGAGAGGAAGGGGCGAGCTGGATAGAAAGAGAAAGCTGAGCCTCCCTTCCCACTCGTCTTCCCTCAGAACGACTCGGATACCTGCTGCAGCCCCCCAGAGTCATACTGATCATTAATCAACTCGCACCAACTCAGATTTTTTACCTTTCACTTTTCTACTTATTACAAATAAAAAGTGAACAGAATGGTGCAGTCATTCATAAGGGCTTATTACACTATGTAACAAAAAGGAGAAGTGTGCAAAAGTCTTGAGCTACCCCTCATTTTTTATTTTCTTAGGAAAATGGGACATACCTGCAGTGATGTATTGAAACACGTGCAAACATACATGAAAATACAGTATATAAGTAAAAACAGAGTTTGTGCCCTTCTATTAAACTTGAAAGTCAATATTTGGGATGACCACCCTTCAAGCTTTCCTCTTTGGATGTTCTCTGCCTTTTGTTCCATTCTCAATCATGTTGGGGTCCAGGCTCTCAGGTGGCCAATCAGTGACTCATGGTGCTCCATTGTGTGGGTTTTTTTCTATCCAGGTATGCTTTTCCTGCATTGTTAGTGTTTTGGGATCATTGTCATGCTGAAAAATGTAACTGTTGCCAATCAGAGGCTGTATTTTTCTGCATTCATAATTCTATCAATTTTGACCAGCTTTCCAACATCATAGTTGAAATGCAGCCCCAAACTATGACAGAGCCTTGTTTTACAGTTAGCTGTAGACTGTCACTGTTGTATCTCTCTACTGACCTTCTCCATACATACTGATGATAATTTAAACCAAAAATTTCCCATTTGGATTCATTACTCCATAAGACCTGTTGGCACTTATTTTTCAGTCCAGTTCTAGTTTAATTTGGCATAATTCAAATTTGATTTTGCGTGGCCTGCCACTTCATGGTCCAGTCGCTTCTACTTTGTTATAATACCTTCAACGGTTGACTGTGGAATATTTAGTAGCGGGCAAATTTCCTGACTGGGCTTTATGCACAGGTGGCATCCTATCACGGTACCGTACTGGAATTCACTGAGCTCCTGAGAGCTATCTGCACGCCTAGGTGCTTGGTTTTATACACCTGTGGCCATGGAAGTGACTGGAACACCTTTAATCACACCGTAATGTCCCATTGTCAAGACGGCAAAAAAATATTAACTACAAAAAAGAGACAAGCAAAGTAGCAGAAACACAATAAACATTCCTCTGCAATGATTGAGGGAAGACAATTAATATGGGATCGAAGATTATATCTAGTAAAACAATCAACATAAAAACACTTGTAAATATAAAGTCATAAAAGGCACAACATTTGGTGAAAAAGTTTGATTTTTTTCTCTATTCCAAATAGGATCAGATCAGGATAATATATGCATGCACTCCCACTAATATTTGGTTAAATGTCCTTTAGCAAGTTACACCTCTACCACATGCTTTTGGTAGTCATCAACAAGCTTCTGGCATAATTCTGGCTGGATATTTGGTAGTCTTCTTGGCAGAACTGGTAGAAATCACGTACATTGGATGGTTTCCTGGCACAGATGACGCTTTTAACCATAGTCCATAAAATTTCAGTAGGGTTGAGGTTGGGGCTTTGGGAATAATATTAGCCTGTTTTGTTCATTCCAAAACCAGTTTTGATGTGTGTTTGGGATCGTTGTCCTTTTGTAAAGCTCAGTTGTGTGTAAAACTCACTTCACTGTGGACAGTGCCTCTGGTGTTCCAGCAGTTCCCAATTTGTGGCAGGCTTGAGCCTTGGTGGTTCCTGGGTTGTTCCTGAAGGTTTAAATGCATTTCCTTTCACATGAGGGTGACAGTTTGGGCCTTCTTCCAGACCAAAGTTGTGACACAACAAAATAACTTGTGTTTACGGGCAATTGTTTGAATTGATGATCTTGGAATCTGCAGTTGTTTGGAAATGGCTCCAAGAGGCCTTTCCAACTTGTGTAAAGCATCAGTTCTCTATCTGAGAGCTTCACTGAGTTCCTTGGCTTTTTGTATTGGTCAGTCCAATGAGCGCTGTCAAACAAATCCTTTATATGCTGGTAAAGAGAAACTACCGGTTGTAGTCACTCCTGATCACTAATGAGAAGTTAGCAGGCCAAGTTAAAAAATACTGTAGGACCTTTAGCACCACTTATTGAAAAATTTATGTAAGTGTATGTATGTATTTGAGTCTACATGTATAATTTTAACCCTGTTTGGATTAGAGAAAACCCAAAATAAATTCAAACTTGTGCACCAAATTCTTGTTTTTTAAAGTCATTAAAGATTTATGCTGCACAATCATTTCACCCTGGAAAATGAATAGTTTGAAGAAGTCATTAAAAGCCCCAAATTAGCATGACATTCATGCCCATGATGAACGTATGTAAAGCCCTGAGCACAACTGTACATTTTTACTGTTACTGCTGTACAGCACTTTGAATGGCATTAATCTATAAAAGGTGCTATACAGTCACTGGCTGCCACTTTATTAGGTGCACCTTTTTTCACTGCTCTTTAACGCATATATCTAATCAGTTTACATGGCAGAAACTCAATGCACTCGATCAAGGCAACCTGAATGAGTTCAAATTGAGTCCAGGAAACGTGTGGCAGAAAAGTGATGGAATGAACTTGGAAAATGGCATGGTTGTTGGTGCAAGACAGGATGATCTGAGTATTTCAGAAACTGCTGATCTTCTGGGATTTTTCACATAACCATCGCAGTTCTCTGGAGAATGACCAGACTTTTTTGAGCTGATAGGAAGGCAACAGTAAAGCCTTGATTATACATCCATGAGTCTGCTCAGACCCGTTTAGGTCCAAGTGATGTAAATTTAGTTTACAGAGAGTGAGTGTGATGGTCCATGCAGGCATCCACGTGCCTGCCTTTTTATTGTAACCATGCAGACTTGTCTGAAAAAATTTTACATTCCAGTGCACCAAGTACTCATGCACTCCAGGCAGCTGAATTCAAAGAAGTACAATAGCAATGACTACTTTCTGGCCTCCAGCTGTCCATGTCTGCTTCTGCAATGGAGTATGATCAAGACATAACTCAAATAAATACAATAAATTACAACCAAGGTATGCACGAGAGAACCTCTTAACAACTGTAGAAGACCACATCAGTTGCCATTTCTCTCTGCTAAAAACAGGAAACTCAGGCTACAATTTTAACAGGCTCACCAGATTTAGACAATAGAAGACTGGAAAAGTATTGGATTTTGTGGTCTGATGAGTCTCGATTTCTGCTGTGACATTTGGAATGGTATGGTCAGAACAACATGAAAGCAAACCCATCCTATCAACAATTCCGGCTGCTGGCAGTTCAGGCCTCACACCCAACCAGTCATGGCAGATGGCTGCCCTTCCCTGAGCCCGGTTGCCAGGTTTTTTTCCTGTTAAAAGGGAGTTTTTCCTTCCCACTTTTGCCAAGTGCTTGCTCATATGCGGTCGTCTGATTGGTGGGGTTTTCTCTGTATTATTGTAGAGTCTTTACCTTACAGTTCAATCAGGAGAGGTCATTAGGAAGAGTGGCACCTCTTTATTGATATACAGAATCTAATTAAGCTATTTGGTGAGTAGACTCCAATGGCCCATCGAAGCAGAACAGAATCCCAACGATGATAAGAATTAGAGCAGGACCCTGCGGAGTCTAGATGCTGGTGAGGGTGAAGATGAAGATGGAGACTTGAAAGGCACACTGAGTGACTTGGGTGAGGTGGAGATGGGGAGAAGGTGGTTTGCACAAATGAATCTGCAAGGGAGAATGACAGGTAAGCAGTGAGATGTATGCAGAGTGGAGACTGTCTTGAAGGAGGTGGGCAGAAAGATGATTAGACTAGAGCAATGAGGTCAGCTTTAAGTTTGACCGCATGGGAAAGCAGAAGTGATGTGACAAATAAACTAGCAGCCAAATACCCAGAAAAGCAGACAGAGCTTATGCATAAGCTTCTTTATAAAGTGTATTGACCGTTTTTGTATTTTGTCAATATGAATTGAATTGAAGTGAACTGAAGTGAATTGAAGTGAATTGAAGAATGTGAAGTTGTTTAAATCTCAGTGTTAGCCCTGTGATGGACTTGTGGCCTGTCCAGGGTGTACCCTGCGTCTTACCAATGTCAGCTGAGGATAAGGCCCCAGCTCTCTGTGACCCAGTTGGACAAGGCCTAAAGAAAATGAATGGAAAATCAGAAAATACATCATCATAGTTTCAGACAGTTCTTCTCCAGTGAGAACAAAGACATAGTAACTTACTCTAAGCTCGAATAATAATGCAGAGAACACCAAGCACAGCATAAAATACATGAACATGGGTAGAGATAGAGGGTGATTGTCTCTGTTTCTCACTCACAGAAGAACTGACTGATGGGAAGTTTATACCGTAGCAACAGTGAAGTCTAACTCATGTAACAACCTGCTATGTTTTCTCACAGCATTCACAGCTCACCCAGAGTTCATTCACAAAGCTGCTTTCACGCCTGCCTCATGTTATATGGTCGTAACAAACCCTGGGGGGCCTTCAGCACTGTAGTCTCGGCTCATTGTCTGAGAGTGAGAAAATTCCAGCCAGTTTCTTCAAAGTATCATCCTGAAAATGTTGCATCCAAGAGAAGCTATTCCATAGCTGAATAATATGCTGTAACAACAACCCAGGTGACACCTCAATACTTAACAAGTTGGGTGCAGAATCAGCCGATCACAATTTCTCTCATCATGCAAAAACGGGTTTCATGTTCTTTCAAGGCTCCACTGCAACATCTGTAAATGATAGTTTGCTTATTTTCTGGGTCTGAAAAAAGAAATTCGCTGTCTGATAAAATACATGACTGCCGAGAAAAGTTTCAGGTTGCATTCTCATTAAGAGTCAAGGACACAGA